>WBMV01008159.1:739104-809995 GCA_013396655.1 Campylorhamphus procurvoides
TTTCCTTTCCCTCTCCCTTTCCCTCGCCCTTTCCCTCTCCCTTTCTGTCTGCGATTCCCACCTAAAACACAGCAATACTTTGTGCCCGCTCTGGAATCTGTGGAAAGGTGGTGGTGGTTTCATGCAACCCTCTTGTATGTGGTTTTTCTTCTTCATTTCAGGCCCCTCCCAGGCAGTCCTTGCTCACAATGTATAGGACAAAAGTCAGTTTGAAAGACCGTCAGCAGCTTTACAAACTGATCATTAGCCAGCTGCTCTATGATGGATACATCAACATTGCCAATGGCTTGATAAACGAGATCAAACCTCAGTCTGTCTGTGCTCCATCTGAACAACTGCTGCACCTAATTAAGTTAGGTAAGCCACAGCCAAAAGTCTAGTTCCGAAATCCCCAGTGAATTAAGTTGGTGTCACGGGAAGTGCATCTCTGATGCAAAGGTTGTGTCTGGGAGCACATTTTGTGTGTTTGGGTCCAGCCTTTGCTTCTGTGGTGTTTTTTGGAGGACACTCCTGTTTCATCCTTTAGTGAGCATGAAAAGCAGCGCAGATCCCCGAGTTCTGTTTGTACCATGTGACAGCACTTGCCCAGGGTTTGGGTGAGTGGCAGCTTTCCAAAAACACCCCAGTGAAGGGATCCCTGAGTCCACAGATCTGAGGGTGAACTCGACCCTCGCAGTTCTGCCAACTTTAGGAACAGTTTCTGTGTGATTCTGTCTGACTGTGCTGGAAGGGGAGCAAGTCATTCCCCTGGCAGTCTTTGCTGGCATTCATTTGTGAGTCTCCAGGAAATCTTTGCAGTCTGGGGTCTCAGCAGAAGTGTCACGTTCTCTCCCTGTGCTTCCTCTCTGGAAGGGCCTCAGTGTGCAGGGAAAACTGAGCTGCTCTTGGAACAAGCTGACCAAGTCCTAGAAGAGCTCTGGCCGTGACATCATGTCTTGTCTGTAACTCAGCAGGTTCTGCTGCCTGAACTAGTTGAGTTTCAAGGGTATAAGTATGTGAAGCCTCCTGTCTGAAATATGAATGTGAGACTTGAAATTTGCAGATGAAAGCAAAATAAATCTTTTCTCTTGCATTTGATGATCACCCCTGGGCACAGGGCTGAAAGCTCTTGTGCCTGCCCTGGAGTCACTGTCTGTGCTGAACTCTCTGTTCTGCAGGTGCATCCCAGAAATAAAAATCTATAAACTGGGTGTGCAGAACAGTTAATTTTTTTCTTTGCAATACAGGGATAGTTGTTTGTAGAGTAGGCTTTGTTCTCTAGTGCAATAAAATAGGAAAAGAATTGGTAAATGCTTCATTTGTTTTACTTTAAAACTCATGTAATAGTGTTGGGGTTTGCTTGACCCTCTGTGAAAAGCTGAGCAGAGGCCTGTCCATGGTCAGTAGCTGACTCTCAGTGCCTTTATCAGCACTTCACACTCTACAGTATTCACTGGCTGTATTTCCACAGTTAATTTAAGAGCCATACCTGCTGTGCAGCCCAAGCACCTCATTCACTGCTCACCACAAGTGCTGCTGTGTGACTGAACCTGCTCTGCCAGCTCAGCTTTGCCCCTCAGGGTTCCCTTTCCCCAAACCTGCCCTGGAGTCGTGACAGGCCCTGTCCCTGGCTCTGGGTACAGCTCCTGTGTGAGGAGAAGGTGCCCCTGGTGTCAGTGCCCCCCTTCTCTCTGCAGGCATGGAGAACGACGACAGTGCTGTCCAGTACGCAATTGGCCGATCAGACACGGTCGCTCCAGGCACGGGAATTGACCTGGAGTTCGATGCAGATGTGCAGACCATGTCTCCTGAGGCCTCGGAGTATGAGACCTGCTACGTCACCTCTCACAAAGGGCCCTGTCGTGTGGCCACCTACAGCAGGGATGGACAGCTGATAGCCACGGGCTCTGCTGATGCCTCCATCAAAATCCTGGA
This sequence comes from Campylorhamphus procurvoides, assembly GCA_013396655.1. Classification (NCBI taxonomy): domain Eukaryota; kingdom Metazoa; phylum Chordata; class Aves; order Passeriformes; family Dendrocolaptidae; genus Campylorhamphus; species Campylorhamphus procurvoides. Next base: position 741,019 of record WBMV01008159.1, read on the forward strand.
TACAGAGAGGATGTTGGCCAAGAGCGCCATGCCCATTGAGGTAACACAGGAACTGTGACCCCTGTGGGAGTTGTGTCCATGCTGTGCCCATTGAGGTGACATAGGAACTGTGACCCTTTTGGGAGTTGTGGCCATGCCATGCTTGTACCTTGTGGCTGCCTCAGTGGGTCAGACTAAATATCTGTCTCAGTGTATTTCCTACTCCCAACAGTGGCTCACAGCTTTGAAGAGAAGGAAGAACTAGGGCAAGGACACCTGTGTCACTCCTGGCAGCAGTGAGAGAATTGAGCCAGGAATTGCTTCTCCTGCTTGCTGATATTGTCTGAACACAGTTCACATTGAACCCACTTGCACTTCTGGCCACGTGTTTCACTGTGGGTTTCAGGACTGTTCCACACAATACATACTGATTTGCTTTATCTTTCTCCAAGGCAATTATCAGGTGGCATTTAAGAGTGGGGGTTTGTGCACAGAGCGCACACCAAATTTTCAGCAAAAAGCTGCAGTTTTGGTGCAGCTTGCCTCCATTCCTAGAGCAGTGCAGTGTTTTGCTTTGGGCTGTCTATGAAGGTGATATGTTTTCTTGCACCAGTTTTCTGCTACTGAAATGAGTTTGTCCTTGAGCAAGTTGTTTGACCTTCATAAAGATACAGGCATTTTATTTGTTGACAGTCTGTCAAGGGCCTTCAAGCAATGCAGGGAAGAGATTGTGTGCCTTGTTGTGTCAGAAAGGAGCTGCTGTTTGGCTGCTCTGGCAAGCCTAAAACCTACTTTTCTTGTCAAAAAGATGTTCTGTTTTCTAACAGTAACTTGTTGAATGTTCCCTGTAGGTCATGATGAATGAGACAGCCCAGCAGAACATGGAAAACCACCCTGTTATCCGGACTCTGTATGATCACGTGGATGAAGTGACATGTTTAGCTTTCCATCCAACAGAACAGATCCTGGCATCTGGTTCAAGGGACTACACACTTAAATTGTTTGATTATTCAAAACCTTCTGCCAAAAGAGCCTTCAAATATATACAGGTTAGATACAGTACCAGTTCAGAGCAGCTGAATGTTGCAGTGCTGAGGTGTCAGTGAGCTGAGTTGTGCCTGAGTGGATGAGGGGTTAGGGATGTAAGAGGTCATTAGTACAATGTTTGCAGATATTATGGTGAAGAGTTTGTGCATAATGGACATCTGTGTTTAAACTTGGTGCCTGTCAGCTTTTTGTTCATCTAGACTAAAACTAATGTAGCATAGTTTGAAGTCAGTGATACCATTTGTTTTGGAGGAGAGTTTGGAATGAGGTGGAGTGGGCTGGGGGGTGTGACTGACTGAAAATCACTTCGTGATATCTCAAAACTGAGGAGGCACTGCAGGCTGCTTTAGGACAAAAACTGGTACAGCTACAGGTAGCCTGTCATTTTAATCCTATAGCAAGTATTTTCCAGTTTGCCAAAACAGAACACGGTCATTCAAGTAGTTTTTAGCCCTTTGGTGCCACCAGAACTGCCACTTCCATTCCAGACGTGTTCCTCCCTGACCCCGGCTGTGTATTTCTGATCAAACAGGAAGCAGAGATGCTGCGCTCCATCTCCTTCCACCCTTCTGGAGATTTCATCCTGGTTGGGACCCAGCACCCCACGCTGCGACTCTACGACATCAACACCTTCCAGTGCTTCGTGTCCTGCAACCCCCAGGACCAGCACACGGACGCCATTTGCTCCGTCAACTACAACGCCAGCGCCAACATGTACGTGACAGGCAGCAAGGACGGCTGCATCAAACTCTGGGATGGGGTCTCCAACCGCTGCATCACCACCTTCGAGAAGGCACACGATGGTGCTGAAGTCTGCTCGGCTATTTTTTCCAAAAATTCCAAGTATATCTTGTCAAGTGGGAAAGACTCTGTAGCTAAACTCTGGGAGATATCCACCGGTCGGACACTGGTCAAATACACAGGTATGTGGCACCTTTTTCAGGGACTGGCCCATGGCAGGGAGGGAAATACTGTCAGAGGATCAATAATTCTTAAAGGCAATGGGAGGCTGCTGCTTTGAGGGTAAAATTGCACCAAATGTTTGAAAACACTTAGGCTAATTCCATAAGAGAAGCTGTGGTGTTTGTGTGTCAGTGTAAATGTATTTAGTCTGAGTAGATTTTGAAGACTTTCCTGACATCGTTACTCCGTAGCTTTGGAGGAAATTTATCACTACATTGGGGAAAAGTAAGAAGAAACACTGAACCTCTTTCAGGGCAGTTTTAACCATTAAGTTCTTATGCAGAAGATGGCTCTGTAGCCATGGCAATACTCTGAAATGTGCCTGCAGCTGGTTTGTTTCTTTTTAGTTTTTTTTCCAAGGATGCAGTTGTGTGCAAGGTAGTCATCCTTGGAGCATGGTGACAGTGCCATGCTTTGATCTCAGCCGAACCTGGGGAATGATGAAGGATGCAGAGCTTTGTGTGTGTCAGCTTTTGGGCTGTGTAGGTCCCCTTTTGCACTCCAGCTCTCTCCTGCTCCCAGCCAGCAGGGAGCAGCACCTTCCCAGGAAACTTGTGCAGGATGCCAGGGTAGGACCAGATGTGTGCAGTGTGAATGTTTGTATGGGAAATACATGTTTTATCTGAAGGTGTGGCCAAGGAAGCTCATACAACATGTCCTATAATATATACATTAAAAAGCCCTCAGTAATCATGAGAATATGTGTGTTCTCCTATCTGTGCTCCTTCCCTTTGGTTACAGCTGAAAGCCTTAGGCAAAAGTATAAAGGCAAAAGTGCTCTTGAAGGTAAATGATCATGCTCATACTGAAGGGTTGGGCTTGGCACAGCCAGAGTAGGTATTCCTTCTATCCTCTAGGGAGTTTTGCAATATACTATGTATCTATGCATGGACATCAGGAAGAATTTCTTCATGGCAAGGGTTGTCAGGCTGCCCAGGGAGGTTTGGAGTCCCCACCCCTGGAGGTGTCCAAGGACCAACTGGATGTGGCTGAGTGTCAAGGTGGGGGTCAGGCACAGGGTGGATTTGGTGACATTTTTCTACCTTTGTGGTTCTACAGAAGAATAGTCATTAGAATATTGCACCTCTTGCATGTGGAAGTGGTAAGAAAGCAGAGAAAATACAGCTCCTTTCTACACTGCAGGAATTGATACTTAGGGAAAGTTTATTCATAAATCATTGGAAACTTCCTAAAACATAATATTTTGCTGCAATATTCAGGTGCTGGTTTGAGTGGCCGACAAGTACACAGGACACAAGCTGTCTTCAACCACACAGAGGATTATGTGCTGCTCCCAGATGAAAGGACCATAAGCCTCTGCTGCTGGGATTCCAGAACTGCTGAGCGCAGGAACCTCCTTTCCCTGGGGCACAACAGCATCGTCCGCTGCATCGTCCACTCCCCCACCAACCCTGGCTTCATGACCTGCAGTGATGACTACAGGGCCAGGTTCTGGTACAGGAGGTCAACAACAGACTAAGGACAGCTTTACAGACTGATAATCCAACCCACACACCACCCTGTGTCGATTGTACTGCCAACAGCTGCCTCCGTGAAAACCACGCTGCGTCTGGTTTTTAATTCTGTCAAACGTGGCAGAAGAGTAACAAAATGCTGAGACTCTTTGCCCCACACTAAGTTTTTTATTAGTGTGTGTGGTTTCATTTTTTTAAGTCATCTCTAATTGTACTTGAGGGAGGGGCTGGGGAATAAAATGATCCTGGCAGGAAGGGCTAAACTTTTTCTCCTGCCTTTCTGAATCACAAAAGATAATGTGACTGTGTCTTGCTCAAACTGGGCAGAATGAGCCAGTTCTGCTCTGTGTTGTGTCTGTGCAGTCCTACTGAAATCTGTTAATGGATTACACAAGGAGCAGCAGAACTTGGCACATACTTTAATGAAGCCTTAAGCTGCCTTCAGCCCCAATTCATCCTTTGTAAAGCTCTGCTTTGTATCTTTTAGTTTGGAGGTTTGGTGGATTGGTTTTTTTGTGTTTTTTTTTTTTAATGGCCAAGTGGACCTTCAGTTCTGAGCTGTTTTGTGCCATAAGAATGCAAACATGATTTTAAATTGTTAAGGTGAATTCAAGATATTGTCTTCTGGTCTTAAAGGTCAGATTTCATCTCATCTTCTTTTGAATTTATCTTAACAAGTGGGACCTCAACATAAATCCATGTTTTCAGAGAATATCTACATTGCAGCTAAAACGTGACAGTGTTGCCACAGGTGAAAATGAGAAATATTTTGCCTTAGAAACCTTTAGTATCCTCTTAAAGCAAGAAACTTGTGCATATGAATTTTTGTGTATGTACCTCAGAAACGTTGCTGTTTCATCTTACTGCGAAGTTTTCATGCTGTGTCTGTTACAGAGCACATGAATTACATTCTTTTTCAATAATTTAAAAACCCTGTGCAGATTGCTAAGAAACTGTGCTTAAAACTTCCTGTAAGTTTGAAAATTCAATACTTATTTTCACAGAACGGCCTGAGAAGTGTTTTAAATATGTTTTTCTGGCCTCCTCGTGCAGGGTTCTTGGGCACCACATCTGGGAGGCTTCTTTGGTCCAAGTTCAGCACTTGCCTTCATGAGGAGTTTTAAATGTAATGCTGTTCTTGCTGCTGGATTAACTTCCCATTACACTGATGAATTGTCAAGGGCTGATGAGGGTACAGGTTTTGTCTGTATTTAAATAAAAAATGCCTTTTAAAAAATTCTTTGGTACCTACGGAAGGGATTGTATTTGTTTTCTGTGTAACAAAGGAGAAATGGATCAAATGTGGAAAGCTGGGTCTTTAGGGACTTGTTAAAGCTTGATGAATTCATTGTGTTACACCTGAATCAGGTACAGCTACAGATTCCCACAGTAGTGTGTGGGATGGTTCTTTTCAAAGGGAGAATGGAATTGAATGTTTTCTTTAAAGATTCTGCTATGCAAAACATTTCCTGGGCTGAACAATCCTCTTGGCTCCTCCTCTGCCTCTCTCCGAGCTTCTGAAACTCCAGAAACGGGTGGCAGGACATGGTGGTTCTGGTGGCTTTTTTGGTGGAGAAACAAGGAGAAGCACCAGGGGGAGGGCAAAGTGAAGTCGTGCCCCAGCCATTGATGTGTGGTGTGTGCTGGGTGACAGCAGCCCTCTGCCACACTGACAGCAGGGACTTTTTTTAGCTCTGGCAAAGCAGCTGTCCATAGCTAATGCATTTGTTACTGGGCTTTGCAACCTGCTCTTGTGGTTATTTATGGATTAAAGCACTGCTGTGGGTGCTGTGTGTGAGCTCTCACCTCAAGTTTCATTCTGTGGTCTGGAACTTGCAGTGTAGAAATGACAGTGTTAACACCAAACCATCCTGCTGTCTTTTCATATCCTGGTCTTCCTGAGGCCAGAGGTGTGGTTGGTCTCTGTTTGGGGAATAAGGGCTGGAAGAAACTTAGGTTGGATGGGGCTTGGAGCAGCCTGGGGTAGTGGAAGGTGTCCCTGCCCGTGGCAGGATGTGGAATGAGATGGGCTGTAAAGTCCCTCCACTGTGGAAATCTGGAAGTATCTTGGGTGACCATTCCTCATGGCCTGCTGCAGTCAGAGGAGCTTCACCCCTCAAAGCTGGATTTGATACGATAATTACAGTTCCAGTTGCCCTTCACGAGTTCCATGGTCTGTACCTCTAGGCAGAGACACCACAGCTGCTCTGCTCAGAGAAGCACTGTCATACCTGGGATTTATTACCTCAGGAAAGTCTCCATCACCTGTCTGAGGGTCCATCTGGTGTGTAACCTACTCTTGCCTCTGCCAAAGAAGCTCTTGTAGAACCATGGCAAGGTGATGCCCCAGCCAACACATGAGCTGTGCCAATGTGAAAGCCAATAATCCCTCTGGAAACAAATGATCATTTATCTTTGTTCCTTTCAACCTTTCATTCCTAGGGATGCTGACTTGGCTGTCCATAACTGGCATGGGGCTCTAGGGATGGTCTTTCCTAAAAGGCCACTTCTAGAATTAGGCTTCAAACTCTCTGTTTAAGAGGGAATATTGGTCTGGGATAAACATTTCTCACTTTGTGGACACACAGGCTGTCCTTCCACCAGAGCTGCCTTGTGAGACTGAATCACAGGAAAAATGAAGGGAAGTAAAAGTAGTGAAGATAATTGTGGTTCAGGTTGGGAAGTTCTTGGTGTGTCTGTTGGGGACCCCTCAGATGATGAGCTGCAGCATGGCTGAAGGACACTGAGCAGGACGCTGGGCAGGAGCTGTGCTTCTCCCCAGGTCTCTTGGAGCTGTGGTGCAGGCAGGAGGATCAGTATCCACCCCAGGCAGGGCTGGGAACACGCTCAGCTTTCCCAGAGCCCCTCCATAGCAAAGAACTGTATGGGGGCCGTGAAAGCTGAGACAGCTTCGAATGCCCTGAAACCTGCTGGCCTCAAAATCCTGGATTTCCACCACTGTGGAGCCAACTTCTTATCAAGGCCTGTGCAGCTCCTTGTGGTCCCACTGCCTGGTACTCACTGTGTTGCTAAAAGAGGAAACACAGGAACACGTAGCAAAAGAGGGGCGAGACTTCTCACTGCGGTTAATTGCGACAAGTTGGTGACAGATAGACCAAGGAAAATTCCACTTGCAGGCAGACTTCTTTTCTCACTTCTAGTCGCCCGTAGGGTTTTTTCTCGTTTGTATGCTGTCCTTTTTTTATCTTCTCTGTTGTCACAGAAATTATCTTCGGTGAGAATCTCTTCTACAAGCTCCTGAGTGCTGTTGGGGGCAGAGCTGTCAGATGGGCTTTCCTCAGGGTAGTTCCCAAGCACCTGTGCAAGGCTGAAGTCTCTTCATCCCCCTGTCGTTCTCTGTATTGCTCAAGTGGTGCTGCTGGGCAGTGACAACAATGGATAAAGAAATAAGGATCAACAGAACTGCAAAGGTATGTCTGGTTTTTTGAGAACTGCATATGAACAAGTCAGGAACGGGGGCCCTGGGGAAGGGTCTGATGTTGGAGTTCGGTGTGATGCTTGATGGTGTTGGACGTAGCACTGGTGAGGCCACAGCTCGAGTGCTGTGTGCTGTTCTGGACCCCAGAAACGGCCTCAGGCTGTGCCAGGGAGGTTCAGGTTGGACATCACAAAGAATTTCTCCGTGGAAAGGGTGGTCAGGCCTTGGAAGGGGCTGCCCAGGGAGGGTTGGAGTGCCCAGCCCTGGAGGTGCCCAAGGCAGGACTGGCCATGGCACTCAGAGCTCTGGGCTGGGGGACAAGGTGGGCATTGGGGACAGGGTGGCCTCCCTGGGCTGGGAAGGCTTTTCCAAGCTCAGTGATTCTGTGAAGTGTTTGGGTTTCTCACTTGGAGGGCACAGAAGGCTCTTACAACACTCACATACCTGATACCTCCCTGAGCTTTTCATCGTGACAGAACCACTGACTGGGAGAGATGTCTTCTTGGGGAAGACTATGAATAAAGCAGGGTTCCTAAATAACAAATCCCCCTAGATACCCACATCTGTGCAATTACAAAGGTAGAACTTCAAAGTTCCACCTGTTATCCTGTAGTGACATTAGAGACATAGTTACGTTGTCAGAGACTTTCAGTGACAGTCCAGGTGACCTGTTGCACGACAGGCAATTTCTCTACATTACATGCCAAACAAAGCATTATGAAGCACTTTTTTTTTTAATTTTGAAAGACTGGAACCAGTTTATGAGGTTTGTTATGTTTCTTTGTGCATTCTTACATCTAGTTTAATTTTATACATATACATAGCTAAAATGCTCTGCTGCAGCTGTAAGGGTTAGAGCATGCTGGTCTTGATTCAAAGTCTTGATTGTCCTACTGTCTGCAAGTCTAATATGCAGTGTAATGAAATTATGACCTTCACCCTGGATTATGATCTCAGGGTTTGCTGTAAATAAGTTGTCTCCTGGAAATTTGATAGAAGATGTAGTGAGGGGGGAAAAGCTTCGTCTGAGCTCAATGAGTCAATTTTCCATTGAAGTGTGTAAAGACTGGGGGGCTGTTTTTCACACTGAGTCATCAGTAAGGGAGGCAGGACATTTTTCATCTCTGTACAGAGAAATTTTGGTGGGGGGTACACTCAGTCCATCCCAGGTCCTTCACAGAGGTTTCTGGGATTCAGTCAAGAGGAGACTTAATTGTATTTAAAACTAATTTTGTGGCCAAAGTTGTGGCTTTGCTGCTCACACTTCTCCATCATTTCAAATGCTGGAGCACCTTTAAGACCCCAGGGTAGCAAGTAAATGGCTCTTTATCTCCTTTGTGGAGTGTTTGAGGGAATAAAACCGCTGGTTCTGATGTTAAAAACAAGCAAAGAAAAGAAAAACCCCAAAGACATTCAAATGGGCTGCTTTGTGCCAGGAATTCTTCTCCTTTGGGCAGCTGCATCAGCTCCCAGCCCAGAGGTGCAGGTTTTGTTGAGAGAGCATTTTCAATGCAGCATTTTCTAGTCAAGATGCAAAAGTCTTTTCTAGATTGTGGCTTTGGGAGCCAGTGTCTAATTTCTGCTTGAACTACCATGGAAAGAGGAAGGAAAAGGCTTTTGCCAGAGAAAAGGCAGCGTGTACAGAAGCAAAACCAGTAAAAGTTTGCAAACCCCAAGCTCTTCAGAAGTCCAAAGTGGTAAAACCTGTGTATTTGCATAAGTATGACCTGGGCTGAACTGGTGCTGAGCAAAACAGCAGCCATGAATAATTTTAAATAACACTAGATTTTGATAATCTTAAAGGATTTTTAACAAAATAATCAAAGAAACAAAACCCTTCCTCTTCAGGTCATGTTTAGTTTTCCTCCTGGGGTTTTCTGCCTGTGCAGTGAGGTTGTTTTGCAGGGGTTTCTATAACCACAAAGGAGACCTGCTCAGTTTTTCTAGAGACCTGAACAGGAAATTTTCAAAGTGTATTAAACCTCAAGCCACATTGAAGTTTAAAAAAAAATTAAAAAAAATAACATAAAACCCAAACCCAGGAGTAAAAAATGCTGCTGTAAAAATGCTTCCAAATCCCATCCTTTTTTTTTGTGGTCCAGCCCTGCCCTGTGTTTTCTGCTCAGAGCAGGGAAGGCTCTTCCCAAGGGTCTGTCTGTGTCCTGCAGCACCACCAGCTGCAGCCCAGTGGCTCCCTGCAGATAACTGCCCTGTAATGAGCTCCCTCCATCCCCCAGAGCCGCTTTCCTGAGGCTCCCAGGGAGCAGGAGGTGCCAGAGGCTGAGCCTTCCCTCTCCAGGCTTCCAGCCAGAGCCTCCAGTGCTGCCTGAGCCACTGGTCAGGCTGGGGGAATCATCCTCCTGCTCAGGTGATGGGCTAGCAGGGAAACGGGAGGCAGCAAAATGAAGGTCAATGTAAGTACTGGATCCTTTTCTTTGTGTTGCAGTGAATTTCATGGCTTTGCTGCTCTCATTTGTGGTGTGTAGAGTGTAAAAGCTGCAGCTGGCAGGGTCCCTTTGTGTGTGTGTTCATCTGATTTGCACATCACTAACAGAGCACGTGGGCTTCGTTTTTAAAATATAATCCAAGTTAAGCTGAGGAAAAAAATGCTTTATCAAGAACAACAGTGGGGCTAAGGAGGGTAAGGGTTTGTACCATGCATAATATGCTTTATTAAAAAGTTATCCTGAATGACCATGACTGGCTGTTTCCTATTTCCTTGGAAACAAGAAGGTTAAATGATTAACACTTGGCTGGCCTTTATCTCAAAAAAGATGATGTTTTCGTGTACTGATTCCTAGAAAAAGGGTAATGGAAATATTTCAACAACTTGAGTCACTCTGTGATGAGGAAAATGGCAAGTAATTTCACTCTTGAGTTACGTGAGCCTGGGAAAGCCTGTGCTCTCTAGGATAAGGTCCTGCAGAGCTGTTTGCAGGGAGAACTGAAGCTCAAAAGAGGAAAAGAGTGGTGGCAATGCTCATTTTTAGGAAATACTGTTCTCCCTGGGAGGAGGAGGAGGGGGGATAAGTGGATGGCTCAAATCCCTTTTGTATCTGTATGTCAATATTTCTGCCCAGACTCCCACACAGCCCAGGGACCCCCAGACCTGGCTGTGTGCCTTGGCTGTGACACAACTGAGTGAGTCCCCCTGTCACAGCTGAGCCCTGGCAGCTGTGGCTCGAGAGGGGTCTGCACTGTCACCATGTGTCCCCTGCTAATGACAGGCGAAGGGGAAGGTCCAGCTGCCACCCGGGAGCAGCCACGGACACCAGTGATGAGGGCAGGTGGAAAACCAGCCTCCCCTTTTCCCAGGGAGATACTGCCATTGCAGTAGCATTTATTCAGAAATCATTTATTTCTCAATTCATTCCATTTAGTTAATTAATTCAGCAATATTACCGTTATAGCGTTGTCCAAAAGGGCAGTGTTAAAAAAAAAGAGTTGATTTTGGGGGCAGATAATTGTGGTGAGAGGGAGGCAGGAAGCCACAGCTTCTGGGAGTTGTGGTGTTGCTGGTAAATGATTCTGAACCAGAAAACACGCCCCCTGACCTCTCCTCTTGCTGTCACTTCTGCCACATCCAGGAGATGGGCACGGGTCAGCTGGGCTGCAGGGACAGCCTCCTGTCAGCCCTGTGCACCCAGGAGAGCCACAAACAGCACTGCCTGCCAATGAATAATGTGCAATTTGCTCCTCACCACCTGCCCCAGGGCTTTTTGCCTGTTCCCTGAGCAGGGAGAGGAAGGAGGGCAAGGACCTTGCTCTAAGGAGTGGCTGTGAAGCATCTTTTGCTGGGGAAGCAGAAGGAGAAAACTTGTCAGAACTTTCTGTATCTGTAAATCCACATTTGGAAATAAATGCTGTAGTAAAATGTAATTAAACACAGTAATTTGGTGCATAGGGGCAAAACCCTTTGGACAGGAGGAGAACCCAAAGCCCAGAAGGGCACAGAGAGTCAGGGTTAGAAACAGAGGAAATGACACCTCATTGTCCCTTGAACTTGGGCATGAGACCACAGAGGCAAAAATGCTGTGAAGGGTGTGAAATCCTGATTGCACTTGCCAGTCCTGTTGATTTTAACACAGCTAGAATTTGATTTGTAGAAACAAGAGAGTTTGGGGGAAATTAACAGACAAAATAACAGAAAACACAACAGAAAATGAGCCAGCTTGCATTTCCCAGCTGTGCAGCACTGACTGTGTGAAGCTGCAGGATTTCTAAGTGGTTCTACCTGAATTTTTAAAGTGGTTCTTTATATTCTCAATAAGTGATTTGACCATGCAGAATTTAAAACCTGCTGGTCAGCACCTGGTTCAGCACTCCCCAAATCCATTAACAGTTGGATGGGCAATAAAAGCAAGTCCTGACGATGGTTCATCCCTGCAGCTCCCACGAAACTTCTGTATGAAGTTTTTTCCAAAATACACAAAAAAACCCCCAAAAATGCAGTAGAAGGACCTTCTGCAGTCACAGGAAACGCTGCAGACCTGGGGGATGTGCAGCCCCACGGTCACAGGAGGCAAGAGCTGATCATTTCAGCCAAATTCTCCTTTTATTTGTGGATGTCGATGCTCGAACGCTCTACTATTAACTGAACTGGGCAAAACTTGGCTGGAAGTTGTTGGCTGTTTGAAAGGGAATTCTCTGGGAAATCTGTTCCCAGCTAATGGACACGGAGAATGTTTATTGCTCCAGCTCTGGGGGGAGATGAAGAGATTAACTGGAAGCCGCTCTGTAAACATGTCAGAGGTGTTGCTGATGCATGAGCAGAACTGTTTAGCAAACACAACCCGCCTTTAGCTCTATCTCTTCCTCCCCAAATATTTTAAGTCCTGCTGTCCTGTAGTAAAAGTGTTTACATACATATTCATGTGCAAAATGCAGCTGGGAAAGAATTCTCTTGAGCCACAAAAGCTCCCATGATTAAAAGTGTCTGTGTTATTCCAGCAGGTTTTTTAAGATGTCAATTTAAGACAATAAATGAAAAATAGTGTTTTAGTTGAAACGCTGGGAAATAATGCAGTACCTGAGTACCACGGGTAGTAAATTGACATTTCCAAACACAAACTGAGTGGGAAGTGGGGGATAAAGAAATTATTTTGGCAGGCTTGCAGGCAAGATGCTCAAATTATCACTTGGTACAGATCACTGGGTATCACTTGGATTTTTCTAGCAACATTTGCATGTATTTTATAAGGGCATTTTTTCCTGTTGCATAGTCCTAAAGGCTGAGGGCTGGGCTTGGGACAGCAAAGGGATAACGAGGTCTTAGTAATAGTGGGGTGTTTATTCCTGTGTATATAGAGCTCAGATGTCAGTCTGTGAGCACTCCCATTTTCAGGGTATAGAATTTTATATCATAGAATGGTACACTGATCATCTTTACTGACTCAATTAAAATTTCCCCTCTTTTCATTAATAAACATGAGTTAACAGCTTTCACTTTGATGATTCCCAAGGTCTGTTAGGTTTTACAGGGGGAGCATGGCTGGATAAGGATACACAAATAATAAAGCTGTAAATAGTCTGGTTTGTAGGAGGAATTGCGCTCTCAGCATCTGATCTACACTCCAATAAAGGAGATGCACTTCCAGCTACACAAGAGCTTTTTAAATGAAGCTGTTTCCAGAGACCTGGCACTGTAAATCCCTCGGGTGGTCATGGACTCTGGAGGGGGCACAAAGCCTCTGTTTTCTAGGTCTGTGCCCTGTTATCATCTCATCCAAAGCTGCTCAGTGAGAGAAGAGTCACAGCCAAGGCGTTTTCTTGTGGGGCAAGAACTGCCTTGTAGGATGTTCTTTGTCTTAGGAGAGTTTTCTCAGCGCTGCTGACAGGGATGAAACAACAAATGTCAAAGAAGGAAAAACGCTTTGATCTCATCTGTGTTGTTTCAGTGCTTATTACACGTTGGTTATGACAGGGACACGTTAACAAGGTCACCTAAAACACCCCTGAGCTCCACCCCTGGCTGGCCCATGATGGGTGACACGTTGGACAGGCAGTTTCTGCTGGCTAATAGGGGAAAAAATGTGGCTCCCACTGCCCTCCCAGCACAGCCTCCCCCAAACGGAGCATCCCCAAAGCTCTCTGTGCTCCTGGGAACGCAGCTCTTGTTTACAGTCACTGGCAGGTCAGAGATGCTTCTGCTTATGGGAGGAAGGGGCTGCCACAGAGATGCCTCACACATGTCCCAGAGAGCTGGGAGTGCAGATGGGGTGGGTTTCTGGCACGGCCCCACAAGGGATGATGCAGAGCCTGGAGCGCTCCATGTCACAGCAGATGGGCTTGGTGGACCTCAGTGGTCTGGGCAGTCACATCCAGCACTCACCCCCTGGACATTTTGGCTGTAGAATTTCTCCTACTGCTGTTGTGATCCCAAAATCAATTGGCTGGGATGAGTTGTCTTGAAAAATGAGCTGTTTTTGGAAGGCAAACGGGAACAGGAATGACATCCTGTGGCTTCTTAGTAACTCCGGCTCTCACCACGAACAGACTCAACGTGAATTGAGATTTCTGGGCTGGATGCATATTTGCTCTAAAAGAAATGAGATTTGAAAATAGATTTGCATCGTTCCATCCCTTGTTTGATGAAAGAATTAAGCCCAGCAATGTGTTCAGAATGCCACTGCCACAGGAAAGACTGAGCTGGGGCAATGTCAACATTTAGATGCCTTTTAAAACCACACAGTGAACCAAGTGTTCCTCTTGGTCGTGTTGGTGCAACTAGGAAGGACAGCCTTGTCTGTGCCAGGCTCCACTCCTGAGTTCAAGCTTCCTGGCTCTGCCACCCATTTCCTGCCTGCGCCTGGATAAGGCTCTTTATGGTGGAAAAGGGGGAGAGAATTCCTCTGGAAAAGGGGGAGAGAGTTCCTTTGGAAAAGGGGGAGAGAATTCCTCTGGAAAAGGGGGAGAGAGTTCCTCTGCCCATCCTCTCGGGGGCTGGAGAATAGGGTCTGCCTTTCAGTGAGCCTGCACAGCATCCAACAATGAGGATCCCGAAGTGCTGATGAATAAGAGGAATATTTGGCTGTTTTCCTCTTTTTCTCCTCCACAGTTGCCCCTGGCTGTGCTTGTGGTGGGATTCCTGGGGGCCTGACAGCAACATTTGGCATTGTTCAAACAGAAAGGGGACTCCCACGTTCAAGGCAAAACCCAGGCTGGGACAAGGGGGAGAAGGGGCTGTTGTCCACCCCTGGCAGCTGCGAGGGACGAGCCCAGGGCTCACAGAAAGGTCATTGTTGGTGGCCACCCCACCCCAGGAACGTGTGCAGCCAACAATGTCCCTTCTCACCAGCTGAGCTGACAAAGTGGGGCTCTGCTGCTGCAGCTCCAGCCAGCTGCTGCTCTGCAGCAAATGCTCTGGGCAAAAATACAAGGCATCACGTTTCCTATGCGGGTGTTATCTCTTTGGGCATTACTTGCACTGTCTGATAAACTCCCTCTGAGACACAGCCAGTGTCCCTTTGACTGGGACAGGCCCATTTTAAAGCTGAAAGCAAATTCTATCTTGTAGTGAAAAAAAAAAATAACTACAGCCACAGCTTTCTCCACCTTTTGCTTATATGTCTAATATATATATGTCTACTATAATAAGTCTAAATAATGAACATTAGCAGTGCTTTTCAAGAGCCTCGTGGGGAAAAGGTGGTGAAGAATATTGTGGTATTATTACAGAATCACAGAATATTCTGAGTTGAGGGGACCCACGAGGATTGTTGAGTTCAACTCTTTAGGGAATGGCCCATACAGGGGATTGAACCCTGACCTTGGTGTTAGCACCAAGTTTTATTGTTATTATTACCTATTCCTTTATTCATGCACTGAACATAGCAGGAAAGGCTGAAGTTTGCACTAAAGTTTGCACAGGCACAGGTTTAACTCTCTGAAATCAATGCTCTTCTTGCCTAAAATCAAAGAAAAATTCTCTGGACAATTTTAGTACAGTTATGGTAGAGAGCAGGTTTTTAATTAAAGCACTTTAAGGTGCACTAAATACATTAGACCCCACCCACAGGACAGCTTTTACAATTTTATAATACCTATCTAGTTAGCATATCTGATGGGATATACCCATCCCAAAATTTGTCCATCCCCAGGGCCACCCCTAGGGTCACCTCCCTGAATTGGGCAGGTGGGTTCCCACAACCCTCCTTTCCTCCCATCTTCATCTTCCTTGGGCCTTCTGTCCTGCCTGCAGCAAATTCAAGGGTTCTGGGTCTTCTGAATAGCTTTGACTAAAGTTCTATCAAGGAATGTGCTGGACACATCTTGTTCCAGCACACTCTCTTCAGACTAGATGTATGTTAGCTCGCTAAAAATCTCTGTCTACTGAAATCCTTGACAAGAACACAAGCAATATTTTGGGATTTGGTACAAAAGTGTTCAGTTAAAAGCCCCATCCCAAAATTCCCAAAGAAATGTGCTACAAGTTGCATTAAAATCTGCATACTCATGAACCTTAAGGCAAGGTTGTTCAATGTGCAAAGGGCTGGGCTTGAACCAAGGTGAGATGAGGGTGGGGACGAGCACAGAGCAGAAGCAAAGGAACAGTGAAAGGAGCTGCTGGGGGTGTCAGGGTGCCAAGTGGTGTTGTCTCTGTCCCCAGAACACGCTGGCCAAGGCACTCTACGACAACAAAGCCGAGTGCTCGGACGAGCTGGCCTTCCGGAAAGGAGACATCCTGACGGTGCTGGAGCAGCACGTGCTGGACAGCGAGGGCTGGTGGAAGTGCTCCCTGCACGGCAGGCAGGGCTTGGCCCCTGCCAACCGCCTGCAGCTCCTCTCTCCATCCATCCCTCCACCTCCTTCCACCCCTGGCGACCCCTCCGAGCTGCCGGCGGGGCCACAGAACATCTACCAGGTCCCCTCCGTGCCCAAACCCACCGTGCTGTCGTCCACCTACGAGAAGATGGAAGGGTGGGTCAAGTCCCCCTCCAGGGGCTCTGCCACCCCTGCCCAGGCCATATATCAGGTGCCAGCCCTGGCTGCACAGCTGCTCAGCGAGAGGACCAAAAGCTCCAAGCAGCAGGTAAGGAGAACAAGCAACTCTAAAAGTTACAGATGTTATTACAGCAATAATCTGTTGGGAGTGGGGAAATAACAAAGGCTGTGAGCCTGAGCTTTGTGGTGGTATTTGCAGCAAAAGAGTGATAGTGTTTAGGAAACTCCCATCAATTCTACTACAGTTTATAGCATTATGTGAGAAAGGCTGCTCTGGGCAACACGTGGGAGTCTCTATATTCTGCAGTCCCTCATGTTTCTGACAGTTAAAGCAGCTGTAAAACAGGGCAGGAAGTAAAGAATATACCATTTGTTTGGGAGAATATAGAAATTATTTACAAACCTTCCCCAAAGTTTAAATAACAAGACACAGACCTTTCTCCTCTGATGCTTCACAGAATGTGGCCATCCAGAGTCCCCTGGGCACATGTGGGGTCTTTGCATCCCTCTGCACAGGAACGTGATTCGTAATTTGAAAGAAATGAAGCCTTTTGCTGTGTGTTTGCTGGTTTTAGTCTAGTTTCTCCTGTTTCCAGCAAGTCAGCAAGCTCAGAGTGCTGCTGCCTCTCTCTTCTGCTGCTCAAGGCTGTCACTTTGCTTGCACAAAGCAGCAGCACCTATTCTAGACATGCAGAAGGACACAGGGTTTGGTTGTGTGCCCTCAGTCAGTTTGTCTCCCACCACGTTTTTGCTGCTGCTGATGCAGTGACCAGGGGGTAGAGGATGAGAGCAGCCACCAGTTAAGCAGGAGAATAAACTGGTTTTCCAGGGTTTCATTACAGCTGCCTGGCCTGACTTCTTCTTTCTCTCAGCTCCTCATGTTTGACATTCAAATCAAACATGTCCATGGAACATGTAGTGAGAACTACAAGTTGCATCATGTGTCTTAAGATGAAAAACTTTCTTCAGGAAAAAAATGAATGGGGAGTGTGTTATAATGGAAGGTAAATGGACAAAGTGAGGATGGAATTCAAGTCAAGTTTTAGTTCAGTCCCCTGAGCTCTTCAGCCCTGGGTGGCTCTTTATTCCATGAAGGAAAATCATGTTAGAAATGCTAATTGGAAAAGGAAAAGGAAGGAAATTCAGCCCTGAGCTATACAGTCTTTTAGGCTGATTTAATGGTCATTTGGTGTCTGGGGCCACCTTTCCTCCCACTTTGCTGGAAGGCAAGTCCTGGAAACCGAGTTGCTGCTTCCTGCTGTGTGGCAGGTGGGTGCTGGAAAACAGATCAACTCAGGGCATCCCTGGTGACTAAAACTTAATGTTCAGCACTGCAGCAGCAACACAGACCTTGTGCACAGCTACCACAACTGCAGGCTCAAGCCAAGAGCTACAGGGGACCCTTCTGCACTTACTGTGGTCTGAGTTCTCCAGTTCCTCACCCTAAAGGAGCCATTGGAAAATTGAATGTGAGACTTGTACAGATTTTCCAGGTTGTGCCAGCAAATCAGGTGGAAAATGTCAGCTGTTCATTATCTGAATGAGTGGCCCAACAGAAGAGCTCCTGGGCTCTTCATGTCTCATTTCCTACACCTAAGCCTTGCCTCCTCTAACCGAGAATGAAACAGAAATGTCTCAGCCTGCCTTTATTACCTCGAAGCTCAGAGCTGAGCTGTCCCTTGCGCAGTGTCCCAGCTGTCCCCACACCAGCTGCACCGTGGTGGTCACAAGCCATGCCCAGGCACAGGGGAGGCTCGGGGAGAGCAGTCTGTGCGGGGACAGAACGACCCACAGCACTCAGGGCCACCCCATGGAGACCCTGTGGGACAGCTGGCAGAGCTCCTGGCATCCCCAGCTGTCCCCTGAGCAGCTGGGCAAAGCCACTGTGATGGAAAGCAATAAAGCAAAAGCAAACCCCTCAGGGCCTGTGCTCTCATCCTACAGAGCAGCCCCCTCACTGACACACAGGGCACCTCTGTGTTTTACTGTCACTGAAAGGACTTGGGAAAGTAGCAAGTTGTCATATCCAGGGAGTTTCCTTCTTGCTGTATACTGATATTTCTCCATCTGAAAACAGACCTGGACTAAGGATGGCTTCCTTGATACCTCATCTTTTACCCTTTCTACTCAGGGAAGTCTCTTTTATGCCTCTGTTTGTAAGTAAGATATTCATATTCAAACCCTGACACAAGTTGCCCAGAGAAGCTGAGGATTTGACTACAGACTAATAATGTAATTCTCCTACTGGACTTCCCTCTTTATGAAGCTGAACAGGATATCAAGGTTTAGTCCTTCCAAATGAGTCAGTCTTTCATAACTACAGAATAATACTCAGCCTACACCTTTTTGCTGCTCTCACACTAAATATGGCTTGACCCCACGGCTCTGTGAGCCTGGAGAAGCAGAAATTTCCTCACTTCCTTTTTTCAGTGGTTCTGCTTTTGGTTAGTCTAAAGATTTAAGTGATAAGTGAAGCTGGATTTTGCTCCAAATCTTTTCCCTCCTATGGTTAGTGAGGCAGATTGTCTTTGATGTGCACTCGCCAGTTCTCCTCTCACCTGAAGTACAGCAGAAATGCTGGCAAAGGAGAGTGATGGGGAAACAATGCCATGCCTTCCTCTAAGCTCAGTTCCTGCCTCCCACCTCCAGTGAAGAGCTGAAGGTTTCAATCACTTCAGAGTGATTATTCCAATGGTGGCTTATCCAGTGCAATGAGTTTCCAAGGATGTCCTGAGCTCCCTGCTCACTGCAGTTCTCTCCTTGCTGTTTCTCTCCCCCTCCAAGCACCTGTTTACTCTCCCGAGAGCCTGCAGGGCTTCAGCCCCAAACATCAGGAGCGAGGTGTACGATGTGCCCTCCGCACAGCGCCGGGAGTCCCTGCTCGCACAGGTGAGTCCTGCCACGGGCCCCTCCCTGCAGAACCTCAGAATGCATCCTGAGGTTCACTTCTTGTAAAATCAGGAAGAAAAGAATCTATTTTTAGCTCAAAAGATAAAGCAATTCACTTGAGTTTCTAAGACATGCAGAGAAATGTGTTTTAAATATGGTACGTTTCTAATAAACGCTTTCAGTTTTACCATTAATAAGGCGTTTCCTCCTGGAGTCCAAGGCAGAGATTGACACCACTGATGTCTTAGTGAATTCTCAGTATCAGAGGGTCACCCTCTCTGCCCTGGAATCCAGGAGGAAATGTGCTTTGTGTCTGTGTCATTGGGCAGGGATGATTTCTGGGTGTTTATGGAAGAGTCACGAGCGCATGTTCAAAAAGAAACCAAATGTCACCCACCCCACTCTCCTCCTGGGGAAGAACATGCCATGGATTTGTGACATGACCAGGGGAAGGGCAACAGGTTAGGGTCAGCCTTTGATTCCACCAACGTTTTCAGTGGGTTCTAAAAAGGATCAAAGCCAACCAGGTTTGTTTCCCTCTGCCCAGAGCGGTGCCACTCCACCCACCACACGGAAGGGCTCCGTGCCACTCCGATCCACCGAGAGCTTCCAGGCAGAGCAGAAGCAGCTTTACAACATCCCATGCAGCCCAGAAAATGCAGGAGCTGCTGTCCAGACAGACTCACCAGCAGGCAATGTAAGTAAGATTTGTTGGACACAAGAGAACAGTCTGGCATTGCTGTGACACCCAGATTGGGCTGGGGGGCAGCTTTCCCATCTCTCCCCCACCATTTGACAAGGACCAACCTTAAAGAATGAGATCTGAGATTTCACAACTAAGAAAATGCCTCAATGGAAACCTTGTCTTAGTTGAGTGCCAAAGAATTTCAGGTTTTCCTGAATGTTCAAAATATTTTACCTTTTATATGTATTTAGTAAACAAAAAACACAGGCCAGCCTTTTCATGGTGCAGTTCCACTGACATCAGTGGAGTTACACACATTCCTATGCCCCGAGAATTCAGTTTTGTGTCTCATTTCTTGTTTTAAAAGATGGTTTATAAACCCTCTGTGCTCTGTTGCAGTTATATGATGTCCCTCCCAAAAGAGAAATTGATGCTTCAGAAAATAAATCCCTAAAAAAGTGCTGGGGCCATTACAATACTTTGCCAAATCCTCGCAAGTCAGAATGGATTTATGACATTCCAGTATCACCTGAAAAATCAGGATTAAAACAAAACCCTTCTGGCCCCTCCTTGCAGAACCACATGCTGTATGATATCCCACCAGCCAGGTACAAGGTGCCAACAACAAATGGTGAAGCCAAAGTTGTAAATCCACAATTATATGATATTCCACCAGCACAAAGGAAATTAACAGGCCCAGATATCCGGCTCTATGATGTTCCATCCTCACGAGACGTGCTCCTTCTGGCACAGAACAACAGCTGTGATGTACCCTCGAGTCTCCTGGCTCCAAAGGCTGAGGGTCAGGTCGCTGAAGGGAATGTTTATGATATTCCAAAAGGTTTGCCCACTGCTGGGCAGTCCAAGAAAGAGATGGAAAACAACAGGGACAGGTCTGGAGAACAAGCACACGGTGCTTCTCCAAGGCTCTCAAGAAATGCCAAATTAGAACAAGAGAGCTCCTCTGTCCCTGGTGTGGACAGCAGAAGCAGCACACTCTCCACATCCTCCAGCTCGTCTGCTGAGTTGTTTTCTACGTCCTCACCATTGGAAGAGCCTGAGAAAGAAATCAAAGTGGAGCTTGAAGTAGCCATAGAGACCCTGACCAAGCTGCAGCACAGCGTGTCCAGCTCGGTTGCAAGTCTGATGATCTTTGTGAGCAGCAAATGGCGATTGCAGGAACACCTGGAGAAGAACATTGAGGAAATCCACAGAGCCGTCGACCACATCAAGGTGTCACTGGGAGAATTCCTGGCTTTTGCCCAAGCCATAAAGGGAAACGCCTCCCACCTCACTGATAACAACCTTCAGGCCAGAATTAAAAAACAGCTAGAGATCCTTGTGAACTCCTTCGAGATTTTGACAGAGACCAGGGAAGCTCTAAACAACTGCAGCTGGTCACTGGAGGCTCTGGTCCTCAAGAAACCCCAGAACAACCCAGACGACCTCGACCGCTTCGTCATGGTGGCCCGCACGGTTCCCGATGACATCAAGAGGTTCGTGTCCATCATCATCGCCAACGGGAAGCTGCTCTTCAGGAGGAATGAGAAGGAGCACGAAATGAAGCCACCAAAACTGAGCCCAGAATACAAAATGGCAAAACAGGTCCCAGTGCCAAGAAGAATAGAAGTGGAGTCACTCCAGAGGAGCGCTGCTGACAAACCCAGCCGGAGCCAGGTCCCTCTGGAGAAACAAGAGGGAAATGCCCCCGAGGATTGTGATTATGTGCAGCTACAGGCCAGTAAAACTGGGCTCTGCTATCCGTGGTCTTCACTGTCTGCAGATATTGGCACTGCTTTATCTTTGCACAGTGCCAGATGCAGGTTGCACTGCTTCCCGTTTTCCTAACTTGATGTGAATTCAGGATTTTGTTACAAGGCTGGATGGCACATGTAAAATGAGACTAATTTTAATCAATACAGAGAACTGGAATTTGGGATTTCAGCCATCCAGCACTGAGAAAACATTTTTATCATCTTGCCCATTTAAATTCATTTGGGAGACAGGTTTTACTTGAGGACTTGCAACTCCTTTCTTCTCCTTTGCCTTTCAGTTTTCCTCTTTCCAGTTCATTGTGACTGCAGATATTTCATACTGAAATATCTACCAAGAATAACTCTCTTGGTTTCACAAAGAAATGCTGGCATGTCCTTAGGATCTAGGAAAGGTCATTTTGTTGACGTTGGTTTGAGTCTTAGATCTTGCAGGATGACACTACATTTTTAGTAGGAAAAAGCCTACAGTTGCTTCTAATAAATGTACCACTGCTGTCCATATTATGAAAGTTGCACAGCAAGTAGTTGTTCCCCCATGAAATAAAAGAAAAACACATTTATATTTAAATATTTTATGAAAGTCATTTCAACTTTGCTTTCATTTTAATTTGTAACAGGCACAGAAAATCATTTCAGGTAAAGAAGTAGCAAAGAAGAGCACAGATCCAAAACCACAGGTATTTCTGATTTTGAAAGCTATTATTTATGAGGACCTCTAGTCCCTGATTTCTGTGCTTGCCAAAATTCAAAGCAATTTGCACTCAGACACACATCTCTATCCAAAGAGATCTATTTGTTTCTCATAGTTCATTTCCCAGAACTTGTTCTTAGAATTACTGCTGAAAATTGTGAAAACATTTCTTTTCCTCAAACGTAACAAACCACTCCAGTTCAAAGTCATGTTTTTTTGCCTTTGTGCATCATTTGGGAGAAGGTTGTGAGGATTAGTATTTCAAAATATCTTGTCATGCACTGGTATAAAAGTGACTCTTGTTTTGTACATTCTAATCATTCATAACCCTGATTAAGCCCTTTAAAGATCAATATTTTATACTATCTGAAAGCTTCAAGTCCAGACTGTGTAAAGGACTGGTGTCTGGCTGCAGCTCTTTGTGTGCTATCCATTATTAAAATCATATTTAGGGGAATAAAGGCAAATAGGACAATTTCCAATACTTTATGGAAAAAGAAATTATTGTAAAAGTTGCTGGGCTGGGGCAATTTGGAGCCTTATGAACTAAGAATTTAAGGTAGAGCAATTATAGAAACAAATGAGTGTGTGACACCAAGCTGAATCTGGGTTTTTTTAACCTTTCTCCAGGCTTTGCCAAGCACAAAAAAGGCTGGAATTCAAAGCAAGCAGGACTGTGCCAGGAAAATCCCTCTCCCAGAGCACTGCAGGCTGTGCTTTGCTGCACTGCACAAGGCGATCGGGGTGTTCACCAACAGCCTCAACAACAACCAGCCCCCCGAGGTGTTCATATCCCACAGCAAACTCATCATCATGGTGGGACAGAAGCTGGTGGATTCCCTCTGCCAGGAGCCTCAGGAAAGGGCTGTCCGGAGCGATGTCCTGCACAGCAGCAGCAGGTTCTGCAGCCTCCTGAAGAACCTGGCTCTGGCCACCAAAAACGCTGCCGTGAAATACCCCGACGCCGATGCCACGAGGGAACTGCGGGACCAAACCGAGGAGCTGGCCAAGTACACGCAGCAGTTCCGGGCCATGATGGAGTGAGACACGGGATGTTCTCACACACCCCACACTGCTGGGGCTCCTGTGGCCAAACCAGCTCAGAGACACCAATCCTGTCACCTCAGGATTCCTGCTGGGAGTTCTGGGGTGCTGGTGCATTTTGCAGGAGAAAATCCCTGCAGCAGATGCAGAAGAAGATTTGTTCTTTCTTCTGCACTGTTCAGATCCTGCCTGGAAAAGTCATCGTCAGAGTGGCCAGGCAGGAAGGTTTGCTGTGTATTAGAGCAAGATGATTATCTGACTCATTTCTTATTTTTTATTCTCTCCATAGGTCAGATGTCTTTTTTATATTTTTTTTCTATTCAGGCATGTAAAGTCTGTTTAAATTTAGCTGCCCAACCTTCTGTAACTTATGATCAGTTGTTTCCTGAGGTCTTTACTGGAAGCTTGTAATTACAGTTTGTTTGTTTTTTTAAACAGCTGCAAAGCTTCTTTTTAGGTTTAACACACAAATGCAACTGATGTGTTATGGTGCAATATGTGGTACTACACATGGCTCAAATATTAATGGGAAATGCTCCAGGCTGGTGCCTGAGCACGGAGGAAACCTCACTTGGAGGAGGGATAAATGTACAGGGAGCAGCTCAGTCACCCTCTGCCATAGCCTGAAGATGCTCAGAGCATGAGACAGGGTTTATTTCAGTCTCCAAACACCCAGAGGCTTTCAAAGCAATTCCCACAAGCTGGAAGGGTGATGTTATTCCTTGCTGGAACACCAGCAGGTACACCCAGCTCTGCCCAAGCTGACTCGGTCCAGCCTTCTCTGCCCTGGTCCCTGCAGCTTCTTCACTTCATCCCCAACTTTGTGGATGTGACAGGAGACTGCCAGAGCGTGGGAACACTTGTGCACACTTGTAGCCTTCCCCGATAATTTATTTCAATGTTTTTGTGTGTGATTTCAAAGCCTGGGCTGGCCTGGCTGTGTTTTATCAGTGCCTGTGCCCTGCAAAGGGGTTGGGGGGGCAGTGGGGAACCAGGTCTAGGATGGGATGGGGAAGGGGTGGGATGGGATGGGATACAGGATGGGGAAGGGATGGGATGGGATACAGGATGGGATGGGATGGGATACAGGATGGGATGGGATGGGATACAGGATGGGATGGGATGGGATACAGGATGGGATGGGATGGGATACAGGATGGGATGGGATGGGATACAGGATGGGATGGGATGGGATACAGGATGGGATGGGATGGGATACAGGATGGGATGGGATGGGATACAGGATGGGANACCGGCAGTTCCCCCCGCAGCCACGAGGGGGCGCTAAAAACCACCACGTCTCCCCCGCCGCGCGCTCAGTTGGTACGACCCGGCCCCCCCTCGCCCCGCCGCGATGGACTCGCTCACCCCGAGCACATAGCCGCGCCCCCAGCCGGGTGGTTGCCAAGCAACGGCGCTGACGCCATCAGCGCACGCCGGAAGCGCGCCGGGCAGGGGCGCACCCGGAAGCGCCATGGGGTGCGATGGCGGCACCATCCCCAAGCGGCACGAGCTGGTCAAGGGGCCGCGGAAGGTCGAGAAGGTCCGAGGGGGCTCTGAGGGGGCGGGAGGCGGGACAGGGTAGGGCCGGGCCGTGGGGCATGGCGCTCCCGGCGCTGGCAGCAGGAGGGGAGCGCCTCGGGCCGGCCCACGGCTACCTCAGGGTGTCTGTGTTTGTGTGTGTATGTATTTATATATGTATATATACGTGTGTGTGTGGCGCTGGTGGCGTCTGCAGGCGAGGCCTTTGTCTCCTGGAGGGGTTTGGGCAGTGGTTCAATAAGGCGAGGTGGCGGGTCCTGCGCTGGGCTCACAACAACCCCCTGCGGCTCCAGGCGGGACATCGGGAGGGATTTCCTCATGGAAAGGGTGGCCAGGGCTTGGAAGGGGCTGCCCAGGGAGGGTTGGAGTGCCCAGCCCTGGGAGTGCCCAAGGCAGGACTGGCCGTGGCACTCAGAGCTCTGGGCTGGGGGCCAAGGTGGGCATTGGGCACAGGGTGGGCTCCGTGGGCTGGGAGGGCTTTTCCGACCTCAGGGATCCCTGGATTTGCCACCTGCTGAATACAGAGGGTTTGAAGCCTCACCTCCCTCACAAGGGAGAATTTCTTCCTTACCTCATGCCTTCCAGGGAAGGAACTCGTAGTTGACCCAAGCGGGGCTGAGCTGTAGAACCAGATTGAAGAGGGTGGTGGAGAACATGTGAAGACCAAAAAAAGCATAAGGAGGGCAAAAAGTAAGAAAACTGAGTTAGATTTAGGCAGAAATGGGGTCAGTAGGGAGAGGCAAAGCATCAAAACTGATAATGAATGTTCCTAAACAACCTTGATCAAGTTATTTTAAGGATTAACTTTGAGAGCAGAAAATAGGTTTGTTGAGAAACGTGGGGATTCCATGAATGCTTTGAGTATGGCCTGACTTTATGCTTGAAGAATTTGCAAATATAAAAGCTGTTTTGAAATAATGAGTGGTTTTTTTCCCTTCAGGTTGACAAAGTTGCTGAGTTGGTGGCCAGGTGGTTCTACTGTGCCCTGAGCCAGGAGAAGCTACAGCGACCCATTGTGGCCTGCGAGCTGGGCAGGTAGGGATGTTTCCCTGGTGAACAATACAAATTATCATTCAATATTCCAATTATTACAAATACTGGAAATATTTCAATGAAGGAGGAATAATTGTAATTCCATTTCTGTTTTAAAATTACTGGTTTGTGTGTTATAAATAAAAACGTCGTGGCAATCAAACATGATCACTGAAATTTTGGTGTTACAGGTTGTATAACAAAGATGCCATCATTGAATTTCTGCTGGACAAGTCACCTGATAAAACCCCTATGGAATCTGCATCCCACATCAAGAGCATTAAGGTAAACAGGTTGTGTCTTTTGTTCAAAGAGAAATGTTAAAATCATGAGGGAAAGTTCAGTGATGCTGTAAAACCTCCATTTGCTTGTGTTCTCACTCTGTATTCAAATGTTAAAAATAGCAAAACACAATGGGAAAGGTATGAAGGGATGTTATCACAGCTCAGAATCCTTGGTGAAAAACTCAAGGCTTGCATTTTTATTTTTCAGAACGTAACAGAACTGAACCTTATGGATAATCCAGCCTGGAGTGGGGACAAGGAGAGTATAAAGGGTGACAAGTATGATGACCTGCAGTCTGCCCGTTTCATCTGCCCTGTGGTGGGGCTGGAGATGAATGGAAGGCACAGGTCAGTGTTGCAGTGTCTGCATTTGGGCTTTAGAAGGGATAGTTTGATTAGGTGCAAGAACAGTAAATAAAGCTGTGTCCTGCTGACACCCTGCAGTATTATCTGTGTGCTCAGTCAGCACTGCACAGATTTCTCTCAGACAGAAGGTTTCTTAAAATCACTGTGTGTCTTGTCTTTCTTTGTAGGTTTTGCTTCTTGAGAAACTGTGGCTGTGTGTTCTCTGAACGTGCCCTCAAAGAAATTAAATCAGAAGTTTGTCACAAGGTGAGTTTTCTTCTGCTTTAGGAGCAGTGGGGTCACGTGGGGCCTCCCCAGCAGATCTGTAGATACTATATTTTCTATATGGCCTTTTTTTTAATACACAAGTGTTTCTAAATAGATGTAAAAATGAATAATGTTTTTCTCAGATATAGTTTGGTTTTGCAGTAACTACTTCAGAATTTCCAGTTTTTCAAATATTTGGTTCTAATTTTTGTTTTAAAAAGGTGTTTGTTTTTGCTTTGGGTTTTTGGATTGTATTTTCTTCCAGAATGGCTTCTGTTTTATCCACTGATAAACACACTGCTCTTTGTGTTTAAACTGGTTGTATTTTCAGATTATATTTTGGTTCCTGTGTTTTTAAAGGGCATCTGATGCTGTTTGGGCTTTTTAGGGCTGGAGGCAACTCTGTAAACTTTCCAGCAGTTGCATGTATTATTGTAGAAAATACTGACTGAACAACTTCTGACATTGCTGGTTTGATCTCATTAGCTTGGTTTCTTTGTAGCTAAAAGTTGCCAATACTCTTTTTTTCTCATCACTACATTTATTATCAACATTTGTGGTGATAGTTGCCACATTTAGACAGTTATTTTTCAGTGAGCACCCTGACATTGGATAAAACAGAGTATATTTGTATTAAACAAGGCCTGTTGCAGGTGTTGTGGAATTTTGTGAGGTTTAGTCTCACGTTGCTGCTCTCAGTGCTCATTTTGTTCTGCAGAGTATTGGTTTAGTCCTAATGGCTTTGTTTCCTCTTGGCAGATCCTAATTTATTTTTAATGAGGTGTTTTGTTTGCATCTAAATTTTGGTTGATAGATGGATGTAACTAGATCATTAGATGCAGGATTGAGATGTTTTGTCCATGGTTTGGCCTATCTGATAATCTTACAAAAACTAAATGAATCCCACATGTTTTTCTGGCTATTTTGATAATGAGTATTTATCATGGTCTCATATTTGCTTGCAGCTGGTTTTACTAATATGTGAATTCCTCACAATATTCAGGAAGATGCTTCTAGAAATAACTAAATGGATATAATATCTAGTTGGTCATCTTTTATTATTGGATTTTGATGCACAAAGACAGTGGTAACCAACTGAGAGAACATATTTTAGCCCTTTGATTAAGGTCATAGAGGGGTCTGGTAGATTTTTGGGTGTATGCTGATAATGTTCTCATCCAGAATGAAGAAGGGGACTAAACCTCTTTCTAAAGAGCATCACAGGGAACTGTTTGTTGTGCTTTCTGGTAGCCAACAGTTTGTTTATGTGCAAAGCACTAATTAGCAGCATTCCCCCAGCACATTCTGTCTTTAGGCAGCAATGGGACATGCAGTGAACTGAACTAATGAAGAATTAAAAATGAAGTATTGTATGTGCTCAGATTAGAAACCTTTTATTCATGAATTCTCTTCTGATACATGGTCTGTAATCCCAAAAAAAAATCAGTGTAAAGAATGAATGTTGTGGATTAGCAATATATATATATTTCTGCTGGTGCTAACTGCTGTATTTTAGGAATTACTGTATGTTTTTTGAACCAAAATTGAGCCTATGAGATCCAGATGGGCACAGAACATTCTTTTCCCCTGGCCTTGCCACTTTCTGTCTTCAGTCAGAGCCCAGAGAGTAATGTGATGGGAGTAGTGCAAAAAGGCTAACCCTGTCTTTGGTGTTGTGCTGCCTTTGGTCTCTCAGCCAGCAGACTCTGCTTTCACCTCATCCCAGAGGAGTATCATGGGTGTGAATTGGAGAAGTGTCAATCTCAGAGCTGCCTGGTCATTCCCATGCCCACCAATGTGGAATCCAAGAAAGCTCTTTTCTAACAAGCTATTCTTGGGTGTTGCCTTTGCCTGTGAGCCCTGAGAGCAGCCTTGCCAGGCTGCTCCATTGTAAACAGCAGCTTTCCCAAAGGACCCTGCCAAGCAGATGCTGGGATGATGCACTGAGAGCATTCCCCAGGGAATGCAGACATCCAGCAGATACCTCACTGCTCAGTTTGCTCTGGCAGCTCATACAAGAAGCAGAGCCTTCCATTTGCTTAGTGATATGCAAATAAATGTTTAGGAGAAAACAAAATGCAGATGCAAACGTTGTCTAATTCAAGGAAATGGAAAACACCAAGAGGAAGGATTCAGCATTCCTTAGTTTATCTCGACAGCACTTGCTGTAGGACTGGATTTGGAAGGTTTTATGGAGTTTGGGTACAGGAAGGATGATGGAGTCTTTCTAGCAGAGTTCTCTTTCAAAAAAAACCTATTTTGCCTTAATAGAAACTTTACTTGAAGAGCTGACAATGTAAAATACATATATATTTACCTGCTTTTTCTGGAGTTGTTAAAAGGACTGTATTGGTACCAGGGAAAGGTGCAGGAATGTGAGAGGGAACTGTCGTGGCTGGGGGCTCTTAGTAAGGCAACTGTGATTAATGTGTGAGGCCTTTTTGTAAGTCTCTGGTCCTTCTTGCATCACATCCTAAATACCAGTATAGTGAAGGAGTCAAGTTAAAAAATAACATTCAACTGAGAAAGCTCTAAGGCAAAAAGTCAGACACTGTAGCAGAGTTGAGAGAGACTGTCTCTTATTGCCTGAAGGGTAAATGCTTTGAAATGTCTTGCCAAAATATAAAACTCCCTGGCCAAAGATTTTTTTGATAGAGCAATGAGAATTTTTTAGTGGTGGTTTAAGTTGGAGACTGAGCTTGGTAGATGAAGTGCTTGAGACAAACTTTGAAGCTTCTCTTTGGACAGAAAAGAGTTGGAAAAGAGCAACTTCTGAATGCAAATAAAACTTGCAGCACCTTTTTACACGGAAGTGTCTTTTGTTTGAGCCATATTTCTGAGCTTTTGCACAGCAAGAAGGGGAATTTTAAACTATCAACACTAAGTCACATGCTAAAATGTGACTTAATCACATTTCAGTCAAAGGAAGAGAAACAACTTTGCTTCCAGATGACTGAGTTTGGTGATGTGTGTTCTGTAGCAGCAGCTCTGAAGATCAGGGGGGTTCTGCTGCTTCCTGTTGTTCAGGAATTATGTGTGACATGGAATCTGTCAGTTTAAAACTTGCACTTTTGAGTAATTCTCCCAACAGACTGCTAAAAGAACAAGCAAGTCTCTACTCACTCTTCTTTTTATTTAATGGGGTGTTGAAGATTTTAACTTTGTGGTGGTTTATGTTGGTCTGTAGATTTTGGAGCTTCTCTTCTAACTGGCTTGGAGGTTCTTCCATGGGCAGTTTTTGGTGCCTGCTGAATTGGAAGACTGATATTTGACAGCAGTTATGCTTTATGCATTATAAATCTGGATGTTGACACTCTTGTCTCAGAAGTTCTTATTGGGGTAACAGTATCCTAGAGGTGGCTTGGAGATGGAAGTGTGATTATTGAATGGGTGGTGGAAGTCATTCTGGGAGTCGCTTTGAAAGCTGAGGACAAGATTACATTTTAAAACACACTTTCTTCTATCACTTAAAAGTTTATTTTGGAAGTGTTTTCAGAGTCAACTAAATACACACTTGAAACAGTACCCTAATTATTAAACTCTGTGCCACATAAAACATTTTATCACATGTTTAACTTAGATATAGAGCTTTTTGAAAGAGAATTTATGTACATATCTTTCAGATACAGAGTTCATATGTGGGCAGCAGGGTACAGAGCATGGTGGTTCCTGGAACAGGGTCACTTTGGCACCATCTGCTCTTAGATCAAGTCCCCAGAATTAGCAAATGCTGATTGCTGAAGTCTAAAAGTTGTGATTGATCTACTCATAACATGGTAACACACAGAATTCATGAAGGCTTTTTGTGCCTGTTTCAGGAATAGAATGTGGTCATGATAATCAGAATAATGAGTTGAGCATTATTTCTTACTGACTGAGAATGGTTTAATTATGATTTTCCTAAAATGTTGTTTAAAGTACAAAATCCTTTAAGGAAGGAGGGTCATGCTGCAATGACTCTCCTAAACTAACATGGGTAAAGTCACACAGAAATTATATTTTAAGAAGACTTTTTGTGCAGGGTTTTTTTCCCCAGTTTGGTTGGTTCAATTTCTGCAAAAGGAGCCCCTGTTATACAGTGCCCTGCTATTGCATTTCTCCTTTTAATTCAATTCAGAAGCAATACACAACAGTTGTTCTGTGTGATGGTGCCAAAGGGGGAAGCAAGATACTGGATTTGCTGCAATGGTAGT
The DNA here is from genome assembly GCA_013396655.1 of Campylorhamphus procurvoides. Lineage (NCBI taxonomy): Eukaryota > Metazoa > Chordata > Aves > Passeriformes > Dendrocolaptidae > Campylorhamphus > Campylorhamphus procurvoides. The sequence continues at coordinate 771,612 of WBMV01008159.1, forward strand.
AATTAGGAACGGTCCATTCACGTTTTAAAAGACAGCATGGAGTGGATTAATGCTGGCAGTGCCCTACAGTGAGCTGGAGAGACATTAATTATGAATATTGCTATGATTTATACATGCCAGAGACCCATTAGCTTCAGTAATGGTTTTGAGAGGGCCTCTCAAGAAGCTCAGCATGGACAGGCTGCATGGCTTTTATTTTCCTTTTTTCCTTCATTATTTCCCTCCATAAAAAAGCATCTCCAACAATATTTAGCCACAAGACAAATCCTGGATTATACATGAAACTGAGTGCACGCCTTTGGGTTGAGTTTGTAAATAAATAGGGACCAGATGGTCTTTCTTCAGGTTAAAGTTCATTTGCAAGAAATGATGTTTCCGAGAAACTTGTGTGGGAAAATGAGCAGTGCAGTTCCAGGAACCTGGGAATAAGTTTGCAATAAGAAACTTTCATGTTCTATTGTTGAGTTATTCCATTCATTTGAATTTTTTGGCAAAATGCTTGATCTGTAATCAGTTGTCTTGTAAAAACTGAGGGTGTTTGGGTGCATATTGAAGTTTTCATCTAAATTGCTGCTGGACATTTATTTGTAATTTGTAGTTTTTAATCAAGTGAGGTCAAAAATAACAAGATATATTTTTTTAGTTTGCATCAGAGTTCCTGTAAATGAATGGGGAGTTTATTTGGACTTACTGGAATAAAACTGTCATCTGCATTCTTGCCAAAATACTGTAAAGGAGGATGAACAGTTTGAAATGTCTCCTTACAATTTGGGTTTCTGTCTCTTCCAGTCAGTACCAAGACCTTTGGAGATGAGAGGGTGACATTTAATCCCATGGATTTCTATTGTATGAAAGCCCACCTCTATCCTGTTTCCTTATATTCCCTCAATTGTTTATTGCACAAGTGGAAGGATAATTTCAGTGTCCCAAGGAGGAAAGAGCAACTCTTGCCTGGAAAAGGGCTGGATCCTGTTCTTTCATAACTCCTGTTTCCTGGCTTTGGCTGTTGTGTGTTGAAAGCCCCTTCCTTGCTGCAGGACTACTGAGTGCTGTGTTTTGGTCTGCACAGGGTTTGGGAGATGCTGCTTGTCCTGCTTTGCTGCCAGGTGTGACCTGCACTTGCTGCAGGTTCAGGGAAGTCAGATACATGGGATTGAAGGATGGGCCTTTCATTCAGTTTTCTTGTGTTCCTTGGCCTCAGATTTTCCATGTCTGCTTGCCCTAAACTGCAGAGACTCAGAAACAGGGGCAGAGATAAACATGGGTTACAGACTCCCTGTGACTGCTCCTGGCTCATTAGGAGCAGAGCTGGGAAGGGCAGGAGTGATGTTGCCATGCTACACAATGAAATTAGAGAGGCAGCTGGCCATGGGGAAAAACAAACTCAAACCCCACAGTGACATGGACTGTGTCTCAAACTGGCTGTCATTTGTTTATGTACAAGCTCTGAAATTTTAGCATGAAATTCATTATTCAAAACAATCCATTTTGTAAGACACTCAGTAGTCATGACTTTAATTAAGTTGTGTTCTCCATATTTTAGATTTGTTCAGTCATTGCTTCCATTTTATTACTTTCATACCAGTTAGTCATTATTTGGCTGTGGACACAAGGAATATTGATTTTTTCCAGCTAAATAAGTCACTTAATAGGTTATGAACTTCCCCCTTGTCTTCAGTAAGTTACAGATTTAGACATATCATTTTCTTTGAGAATTAACCCATTAGCAGTTGCTAGTGTAATAAATAAAACCTGTTTATTGGTCGTACAGGATTGTGCTTTACCCTCATGCTGTAATGCACAGAGTGAAGTCTATGGCTAAAAATGTCCCTGGGTTCTGTCAGGACTGTGAACATTCATTCAGGTGCTGCGTGGCCTCACATCCAGCTTCATGTCAAAGTAGCTGTGCTGCTGGAAATGCCAGTGATCCTCGATGGGCACCTCAGCCTGGCGCAGCACCCGCAGCCGCAGCCGCCTCTCCAGGCACTCCATCACCAGGGGGTACTTGGCAGGCTCGAATTTGTTGGCAAACAAATGAGGTGACTCAATAATCCACTGCAAATCCCCGAGGCCGTAGATACAAATGTCTCTGATGTAATGACCTGCAAAGACAAATTGAAGGTGTCTGAAAGGCAGCAGGAAGAGGAAGTGAAGCTTTTTTTAAAAATAGTTTCTCTCTGTACTGTTTGCAACAAAAAATACCTGTTGATTTCTTACAGAGCATCATGGAAATTTAGCTGGGGAATAAATTGGAGTATTAAAAGGCAAGGGTTTGGGTTTGTTTCACACAAATGGCTGCTTGTTACTCCAGCTGCAAGACTTGATACGTCTTGTAGTGGGGCATCAGTTCTGATCTATCTGAACTGCCTGTTCAATCATTCAGTGCTTCACTGTGCTCAGCTTACACAGTTACAGATGTTTATTATTTCTGCATGTTTTCCATGTGGTCAGCACTATTCTTTTTTATAGTTCTTCAAATTGAAGAGATTTAACCCAATGTTGATGAAAATATCTGACAAACGCTCTTGTCAGGTAAAGCCCCTCCACTGAAATCTGGCAACTGGGGGCTGAAAGAAGGGTTGTCAGTGTATGGATACTGTGTTGATCACAAAATACATAAAATATCAATATTTAATTATATGTTTACTATATTTATTTGTTATATATACCTCAAAAGCTATTTATATTAGATATAGTAATTTAATAGGGTGCCTTGTTGTTTTATGATACTTCCAAAATATATATGGCCACTGAGGCACATTTAATAGCTACTTTAAATAACATGTAATCTCCAAATAATGCTCATCAGTGAATCAATTTTGAGTCAATGATCAAAATTCATGTTACCTTTGCAGCCTTTGTGTGAGGATCCTTCTTGATCTTTCCATTTAATGGCTCTTAGGTCTCCTTCCCAGCCTGCACTGGGTGTAGCTCCTGGAGCATCTTTAAAAACATAAGGCTCTGTTAAGATTCTTTTCTAGCAATTACAGGGAAAATTTCCACTGCTGCAGACTTTTAAACTATAGTATTTATTTGCAGATATTTACATAGTAAGAACAGACATCATTCTCAGTTTTACTGCTGCTTTTATTCCCTGAGAGCACGAGCTTTTATGTGGCATAGAAATCCTTTTTTAAACAGCCTTGTAGCTCATGGTCTGCACCATAATTCTGGAATCCAGAATTTGTTTGATGTGGCTTTTTGAAAGGGCAGCATCAAGGCTGGAGAAATGACTGTATTTATGCAGTGAAATGCTGTTAAGCTCTGAGCTGGAGCTCAGCATCTCTCCCTGCCAGAGGCTCCCCATGGGCCCAGGGGTTATTCAGGGCAGAAAAAGCAGAATCCTTACCAGGTAAACGATTGAGGGTGACCCAGTAATGTTCATCCGGGCTGTACGTGTCTCTCGACCACTCAAGCAGATCTTTTGCACGGGCATCAGTCAATGTAAACTCTACAAATGCTTTAGTGAGAACATAATAGGCACTGCCAAAATAGATTGTCAAATTATGTGGAGGTTTAGCTTTCCTGGTCTTTCCTGGATACAAGTATGGCACTCCAGAATGTACATATTCTCTGTAACTAATCTCTGTTCTGTGTTTCACATGAAGTGGTTGGAGTATCCCAGGAGTAATGTTTTTACCATTCCACTTACTCTTCAGGTTTTGTATAATTTCTTTATTTGTTTTCAGGGGAAAATCTTGACCACATAGATTAATAACATAATTCCACTGAACTTTGGAATTAACTAGGTCTCTCATGCAATTAATATCAGCTTGTAATCTTGAAAATCCTCCATAAACGACGTGTTCTCTTTTGGAGGAAATGAAGATATTTTCAAAGCAATTAACGATGTTCTGTACAGCAGTTTTATAATCTCTTGGTGACTTCTCATCAATATGTATGCAGTAAATATTCTGAGGCATATAAATAGCTCTTAGCAGCTTTACAAACATTTCCAGCTCCTTGTGAATTGTAATAATGTAAGCCAATGAGAAATTTCCTTCTTCATCTGACAGTGGGCTTGTGATAAAATGCAGAGTCTTCTGAACTGTGGAGCAGCTGCACGAAGTGTGAATGCAGCTCAGTGGCTTGGCTGGGTAGGAGTTCTGACAGAAGTTTCCAATTCTAAAGGCAGCAGGTTTCCCCACAAAAAGAGCTGAACAAAGTTCATCTGGGTAAAAACCACACTCTGCTCTTTTGACATTGAATTTTTGTTCATTTGACTCTTGAGAAAGATGGTAGATGAAAGTGTAGATGAACATACAGACAGCAATGCACACGAAAAATCCTGATTTCTTTGCATTAAGTGGGTTCATCTTTTGTTTTCCAGATACTATCTTCTCATCGTAGTTTAATTAAAGATTCAGATTATCTGAAAGGGAAAGTGAAATAGAAGAAGACAACCTTTTTATATTTTTTTAATAGCTGACATGTTAGTGATGCACCTATGAATGTTGGAATTACTATCAGGAGATGGTACCTCCTGTGCCTGTGCTGCAGTGTACTGGGAGTAGGACTCATAGAGCCATGAAGCAGCCTTTCCAGGCCAAAATTATCCCAAAATGATAGAAAAGGACCCAAAATGGCTTTGTGTTTTCATTGCTTGACCAAGGAGGGGCTTAGCCCATCAGGTGGGAGTGTGTGCCTCAGGAAGGACATGGGAGCACTGTGTGCTCAGAGCAGCTGCTGCTGAGATCTCCCCAAGGCCTGGGAAACCTTAAGTTCTGCCAGAGGATCAGAATTCAGTAAATTAAATCAACAGAAAATTTATTAAATAAACAGAAGGAAGAGACTGAAACGTAATCCACAAAATACTCTGGGTTTTATCCTTATAAAGTCAGCAAATGTTTCTGACTCTTTGAGAGGGTTTTTTTCCCTCTGACATCTTTGTATTAGTGCTGTGGAAAACAGAACATACGGACAAGGCTCATTTCTTATTTTTAGCATATGTGCACTCCCAGAGATAAGGACACCACTGCCACTATTAGCATTGGGAGATAACTGTAATTTACTGCAGTACTGGCACAGATGATTTTCCATTGTGGTTTTTACCTTACATCTACCTTGTTGAAGAGTCAGACGAATGAGGGTGCAGCAGTCCTGAATCCCACAGCAATTACGTGAAGTCTTTATCCTTGAAGCATTTGGTATTGAACTTCCTAGAGAAAATACCAGGGAGAAGGGTCCATCAACTGCCCTTAATAGTTAAAATATAATTAATTTTCTCTTCTTTTATTCAATTATTTTTTTAAACAAAATTTGCATTTCACCTTGAAATATTTTATGCTTTGCAGCTGTCAAAATCACAAAGGAACAGAGAACAAACATTTTTATAATTGTAGTTTCATTACAGGAATGCTGTTGTGGTTAGAAGGCTCAAGGTTTTCATTAGAAAGAAGTGGAAAATACTTTTTTAGTAAGAACTTGATATATATTTGTCTTAAAAAGCTGAAAAGAGGGCACTGTAGTTAAAGCAGCAACGAGAAACAGAATTTTAAAAGCATTAAGAATGCAGAAATAGACCTAAGAGAATGGGTACTACCACATTTTTAAGCTGTTATTAGGCTGTTGGGAAAGAATGTATTTATCTTTTGGTCCTTACTGGTATGCACTGGGTTTCATGCTGGAAGGATGCCTCTTTTCCATTGAGCATTCCAGAGAGTGGAGCTCTGTTAGGTGCAGGGTTCGTCCATTTTCCCGGGATGCTCCGTCAGCAGCTCTTCCGTCTGCATCGGATGCGAGAAAAACAGGAGGGAATCAGGTCCCACAAGGATGGGTTTGCCTCAGAGCTCCTCAGGGATGCTTTTACTGGGTAAACAAGCTGGATTGGGAGTATTTCAAGCCATTTGAGCACAGAACTTCAGCAAATCAAATCCGTGTCAACCCTTCGATACCGTGCAGAAGGCAGGAGAAAAGGAATGCCACTGGAAGGTGAAAGGCAGGATTTTGGCAGTAAAAGAGAATTACACCTGTGCTGTATCCTGTGCCAGAGGACATTGGCATCAGGGCCAATATGTACCCAGGGGCTGAAACTGGGGAGAGGAGTGTCTGTTAGGGAAGGCACTGATTTCTGGGGACCTGGACTCAAATTGGTTTATTCTGAGGGAATAACTGCAGGAGGAGCTTTGAGATTCCTCAGAATTAGTGAATGTCATGAGATCTCTGGTTTGTTACAGGGAAGGCTCATTCTGAACACAACAATTACACTGAAGGCATTGAGCAGCTGCAGAAAAAACTTTATATCTGCTTAAATATAGAACATTGTACAGAATGAATGTTTGCCAGGCTTTTTCCTTAAATGCATCGTTAGAGAGGTTCCAAAGGGTAGTTCCCTAGGGAACCTGCTTGTTTCATACACTTAAATTTTTATTACCCTTCAAGTAATAGCTCCCAGGGATGTTTCGGGCTGTTAAGTGTTTACTATGGATTTTTTCCTATTGAACTGCATGGCATCTACAAACTGTTATTTTCTATGGCAGGATAAAAGTACACAAACATCCTTCAGCAGGTAAGAAGCAGCAATTCCTCTCCAGTGTTAACATGTTTAGAGGGAATAACTGGACAATGAAGCCTGGCCTACAAGACCAGAATTTGACATCTTTCAGCCTCAGGATATTACAGAATGAAAGCAATGGCTCTCTGTTAGTGTTTTACCAGATTCAGAACTGGAATTGCAGCTGTTGGTCTCACTGCACATGGAATTTGTCCTTTAGCAGAATCCTCTAAGCAAGGACTATGCTGCCAGGTTTCCTCCTGCCCTTGAGGAGCAGGAGATCCTGTTGGGAATGTCCACTCTCCAGGCACGACCCAGATTGTGACTATCTTGCCCTTCAGTCTTATTATGCAAGAGTGCCATTATAGGTATTTTTGGCAGGGATTTTCAAGCACCTTTGTGGTGCTTTTATGGATATTACTTAACGGAAATTTTTTGTAAGCCTAAGCTCCTCCATCTCAATTAACAAGGTAAATTTTAGAGAAAAGGGGAATTATGATTATGCCTGGGAAATGCCATCTCAGCTCATCGAGATCCCATTAGCACATACCTGGCTGTGCATTTCATAGTAACAACTCATTTTGCATTCAGCTGTTTCCTCCTGCCACTGGATTTTGGACTGCATCACTGCACCTCTAAATACCCTGTTTCCTCTGTACTCTTATTTGCTTCAAATTGAAGTTTAGATATAATTTGCTTCGTATGACTTGGTAATTTAGTGAAACAAATGACAGGGGAATGCTCCTAACTCTCTAACAAAATGGTTAAAAGGCATTAACTCCTTATTTCCAAATATTTTTGTTCGTTTGAAAGTTGTTTATGTAGGCATTGGAGTAGATATTTTATAAACAGTGGATACTTTATAAACTTCCCCTTAAAATCAGCACTTCTAAGTGCTTTTTCCATTGCTTTGGTTTTTGTTTAAGCCTGGCTCAGGATGTGAGTCTGCTTTGGGTTCTGACATGCATCGAGGAACAACATTTCTTCATCAAACCCAGTTAATACTGCCTTAGAGATTTTAAGTCATTCTTATTTAAAAAATACCGCATTAGAATTTACTGATACATATTCAGATTTACGGAGTTTTAGTGGTTATCTTTGCTATTTTTCCTGTTTATTTTACCTTTTACATTTGACCTCATTATAATTTAAAACTAATATAATTTAAAATACTACGAAAGCTATTTAAACCCTTATAACCCTTAGTTATAAGGCTGTAAAAAAAATTAAGTATGGTGAATTTTATAATACAAACTACTAGTAATGACCCCCATCCTACTGTGCATAGAAAGTAAAGAAGAAAAAAACCAGCGTATTGCGGATTGAAGTGAAATGAGCTTATAAATGCATCCATTAGAACATGCTTTTAGCAAAGGAAAATCAAAATAGGAAAGGCAGAGCCTTACCTGGCGCAGGACGAGCCTGGGGCCGGCAGCATTACAGCGGTGTCAGCAGGAGCCCATCCCGGGGCCGCCCTCCCGGGTTACACATTAACGGGGCTGTTTGCTTTTAAACTTCATCCGCCTGCCCGCACTGTTTAGCATATTTATCCCGCAGCGAGGCTCCCCGGCTCTCACACACACACATATGTATATACACACACACACTCAGCCGCGCTCACCCGCGCACATCTGGGCACCGCAGCCCCGGCGCTGCCAAAGGGCTTTATGGCTTTATCCCGGCGCCTCCGACCCTGCTCGGGCACCGCCTCCCCCTCCCTTAACTCCTTCCCTGCTGAAACTTTCCAGCTCCCCCGAGGAGCCGCAGTGGGAATCGCCCTTAAGCGTGCCCAGCAGCTGGAGCCGGCAGGAGGGCTCTGCTGCCACCCCGGGCTGTGCTGCTGCTGCCTTTGGAAAGGGTCTCATGGAGCAATTTGCTGGAATTAGGAAGGGTTGGGGTTGTAGAAGCAAGCAGGGAGGATGGTGTGTTGTGCAGGCGTTCTGGTAAAAATAGAGCGTGGGTCAGGAATGAATGGGAGAGCTCAAAGTGAATTAAGGCACAGCTGCAGGTCTGGCAGGTACAGGGTTGGCATTGGCTTCAAGGGAGACTCTGTAAACACAGGGTTTGGCTTGGGCTGTGTCTGTAGGAGATGCTGCAATCCCTGAGTGAAAGTTCCACTCGGCCTGAGTTGTCCTTTACTCTCTGACCCATTGCTCAACAGGGTAGAGTGACCACCATAAACTGACAGTCAAAATCATGTTCAACATATCTCACACTACTAAACTTTTAATGGATAAACCTCCAGAAAATTCTGTCTCTTAAAACATTAACTGTGACAGGAGACAATAATCTTTAATACATGGGTTAGTGTCGCTGGGAGATGAACAGTGATCTGGTCCGTGGATGTTCAGTCTCTTTGTTTGTTCAGTGCTCAGTCCCTGCCCTGTTTGATGAGTAATTTCACTATTTCTTTTCCTAGTTAAACAGGTTATATTTATACCAAAGCTAATATAACATGAGCTTTTACAGCTCATTATAACCTTTATTGTCCTTGTTATTTGAAATTTTTGGGAATGGAATTGGTTTGGTTTTTTGAGAAGTTGATTTGAGTGTATGTATGTCTGTATATTCATATGGGATATATAAGGTGTGTAAATTTGTGAGTATCACACTGTGAAGACTGATCATACCTGAACCCCTTTAAATAATTGCTTGATGCAATGGTGTTACGCCATTTAGATATAAAAAGTTTTGAACATGCTTCTGTAATTGGACCCTGAAAAGGCTTTTAGAGCAAAATCATTGTGCTTGTGCAGCATTTCCTTCAGTTAAAGTCCTGCCCTTCAACTACAGATTGAATCTTGGGTTTGGATCTGCAAACTGCTCTTCTTTTGCTTTTGTCCATTGCAGAACAGTTTACGAGTCCAGTCTCATTTAGGAATGTCTTCTATTCCAGGTGCTAAGAACTACAGCAAGTACCTTCATATGTATTTAAAGTCCCAAGATAAACCAGGTACAGCAAGGGAGAACCTGTGATATCATAAGACAAACATCTGCCCCAAAAGACTTTAATTAATCTGAAGGAACAATCCTTTGGAATTTGCAAAAACAAAATGTCTTTCTGCTTTTTGTCTCATCAGGATAAAAAAAAAGTCTTTCCTTTTTTTGCATGAAGGGATAGTGAGCTTTTTACAGAGCAGAATTACAGCTTTGCATCCAACAGAACTGATATTTGATGCCCTGTATGATGCAACAGCAAATGGTGCCTACAGGAGTCAGTGAAACCTGGGAAGGTGGAGATGGTTCTGTGCCTGTCACTAGCTGTATTTAAAGTGTGTTTGGGAGGGGATGGTCTCTGTGATATAATCCATGTGTTGTCATGGCAAAAAATACCTGTTTCAGGGAAACAGAAAGGGAACGCTGTCTTTATTCCACTGTTTCTTGTAAACACTTCCCATTTTTGAACAATTCCACCTGTTTTCCACATGGGAACCTGGGTTTGCTTGCTCTTTCAAAATGCAACATTGAAATTAGAGTCCTAATGACAGAATGTGTTTTCAAATGCTATGTGAGGAAGCACCTCCACTAGAAATGACTGTGTGGGGCTTCTTCAGAATCAAATCAGCTGCCAGTTGCTCGTGCCTCAATATGAAGACTGTCTTGATTTTGTAGGCATCTCCTCACAAGTGTCTGAGATCATTCCAGGCTGATGTTTCTAACACTGGCTCATTGCGTAGCAATGGAAGAATTTGGGCTGCTCACCCATTTCTTGTGTGTGACTTGTTATTCTGCCTGACTTCTTAGTGAGCCTCTCTCTAAGCCTTGTTTCTCCTTCATGACCTCTGACCACTTGTGTTCATGGTCATTTTTTACAGCTGTGGGGTTCAGAAAGTTGAGTATGTTCTACTCAGAACTACTAAGTACATCCATGCCAGTAAAACAGGGAACCCATGAACAGAAAATACACTACGGGACCCTTAGTTAAGAGTGCAGATAGAGAAATAAACATGCAATTTCCATCACCATTTTAAGTGAGAAGATGTATTAGGCTGTATTAAGAGAAAGAACTAATGGAAAAGGCACAGCAGAAAAGAGGAGGATTGGAGAACTTAAACACAGTGTTAATTCTAACAAGTTCGCCAGCATAAAAATCTGGAAAAAAATACTAATTTTGTTCTTTTTTTTTTTTCATACAAAGTGTGGTGTTCCCTTTCAAGAGGAAGATGTGATTGTCCTTAATGGTAACAAAGAAGATGTGGAAGTATTGAAGAAAAGGATGGAGGACAGAAGACTTAAAAGTAAATTAGAAAAGGTAATATTTTCATACATCAGTTAATACAAAATCAAAAGAATTCTTGTCTGCAATGCAATCTGCTGTTAAATTTGCTGATTCTTTTGCAGATGGGAGAATTACTCAGTGAGCTCTGTTGTATTAAGCACTACTTTTCAAAGTAATAGGGTTGTGTGTGTGTTTTGCCAATTACGTATTGAAGTTATATGTACTGAAAGTTTCTTCTGACCAGCAGGAGTGCCCAGTGCTCTGGAAATCACTGAATTCAGTGCTGTGGGTAAAAGGACAATGTGCCAGTGGTACTTCAGGGTTTTCTTGAAATAATTCTGCTGTTGAGCTACATCATCCCTGTATTTCTTATGGTAGTTCCTGGTGGCAGGTTATTAGTGTTTTGATCTCCAGGTCTTCTCTATCAGCCACAGAAACACAATATTGGGATCTCATTCCTGGTCTGGTGTTCTAACAGTGTGGAAATTTTGTCAGGTTTTGTCATTCTCACATTCCTCAGCAGTTACTGCAATGCACATTCCCACCATGCTGTTGAGACCTTTGCAGTTTTTAAAGGGAAATAAAGTCCTTGCAGCTCTTCTGTGCACTCTGTTGTGTAACTACTCCTCTGTGAAGCATTAGTTTTTCTGTAGTACTGTCAAATGACAGTTCTGCACATGGGAATTTTTTCAGCATTGCTGTTTTTTCCCTGACCTGCCATTGCTGTTCTGGAGGATGACAAAGCAAACAAAACCTGCAGTGCTGACTCAGGCCAGGTGCAGACAGACTTAGTTGAATCTCAAGGACGTGAATCACTGTCTGACACTTCAGCAACTGAGATTTCAGATGGAAGTTGGTCATCTCACCCCTGTTACTGCCCTAGATTTTGTCTGCTGTAGATTACATGGCATGCAAATGTTTTCCTAGTTTGTTTTAAAACAAATACGTGTTTACTTGCCATTGAGCATATGATTCCTTCTCATCATAAGGTCCTTATTCATCTGTGCCAGTACAGCATCACTGGGCCTGGGCAGTACATCAAAAGGATGGTTATCCATAGAAATCCTGCTGCTCTCTTTCACAGTCTCTACATGTCACGTCCTGTAGCTTCTGGCATAAGAGCAAAAATCTCATGGTGTCTCTTCAGATGTTTTTTTTCTTTTTTTTTTTTTTTTCCCTCAGTACTTTGTACTTAAATGTTTGAAAAAAAAATCTACAGATAATTTGATGATAGACTGTTGCAGATCTCAGCAGATAAGAGCTCAGCCCCAAAAGCCCTGGTTGGTTGCACTTCATTTTCTGGGACAGCAAGAGAGCCAAGTTTGCTCTCAGAGCCATAACCCTCTGCCACCCCCTCCTGGCTCAGCTTTGCAGCAACATCTGCAGTGACATTTTTCCCCTCAAGCATTAATTCTTTGTTTCACAGCGTGGGTCCTCCTAATTTTTGTAACAAATTAAATATATTTCTTTTCTTTTTGCAGCTGTCTTGAAGCACACCCATCATTCTGAATGTGTCCAGCCATCTTTTGTGATAACAGTGCCAGTGACTGTTTTGATACATCTTTCTTTTTAAGCTTTTTTTTGTGTGTGTCTGTAACATACAAGTTGGTCTCTGCTTGTGTTGTTTCAGAAATCAAAGAAATGCAAGTCAGCAGGATCAGTTTCTCAGCAAGAGACCTCTGAAGGTAATGTCACAGCTCCAAATCCTGTGTCACCTTCTGAGTCACGAAGCACATTCATGATTTCATTTATTTCGTTCTTGTTCTTTTTTTTTTAACCCAGATTCTCCAGGTCCCTCCAAAGCTAAGAATGAAAAGGATTGTATTAACTCCAACTCTGGGGAAAAGAGGCAGATTATCTTCACCAAGAGTTCAGGTTGGTGTTAGCTCCTTCATGTGAAAAATGTGAACAGATTTGCTTGTTTCTGTCATTCTAATATTGCCTTGGGTTGGTGGGAACCATCCTGAATGAATGAAGTTGGACATTCTTATTTACCTACAGGAGCCTTACAGCCATGAGCACACTTGGCAGCCCTTTAGTTCAAAGGATGGTGCCCTCTCTTTATTCAATATATATCCTGTTATTTAATGTCTGCAGTTCATACTGATGGTTCATCCAGAGCTATGAGAATGGGTACATTTTAAGGTCAGTCTGAGGTTTCCACGTGAACTATTAAATCATGTCTGTTACAGCCACAGGAGAAGTCAGAATAATTTGAAGAATTTGAGAATGTTGAAATGATCTGTGGGAGAAGCTGGGAGAAATTCCATCAGCAATGCATGACCTGCCCTCTACTGTCTGCTTTTATACAGGATAGACTTCTAAAAATACTTCATTCCACATAATTATAATTGCTCTTGGATATTTAGCAACCTCAGAATTCTAATAATGCTTAATGAATTTTTATTTTCTGAGGGTGTAAAAGAAAAATTATGCTTTCTGAAGTGTCAGGTCATTGGTTTCTGTTTCTGGCAGCACTTACACTGACCAGCAAGAAGTAAGGGGAGAGAGGGAGAATAAAGGCAGATCCATGAGGAATTTCAGTAGCACAGGAATGAGTTTGTGGACACACAGTCATTCCTTCAGATCCAGTGTTTGTAATGCTTTCCAGACAACTCTTGGTGGCATTGCAAGCAGCATTCTCCAAACACAAAAGGGTCTCATCCATGAGGATTTAGGATTGCACATGCAATTCCTGGGAGCACATGCAGAAGGCAGCTCAGTGCATTTTCAGACAGGCTCCCCACAGCTATTTACAAGTCGTTGTGCCTAAATTAAACTAAAGATGCTGAGTTCCTGCAAACTTGGGTGTTCATTTCTTTGCACCAGAGACTTGGCCTGTGCCTTTTAAAATACCACCCTGCAACTCGGGAAAAGATTCAATAGTTGTTAAGAAAGACATGGGGGATTTTTGTAGCAGTAATCTAATCCACTGAGAGAAGTGGTATCAGCAGCAGAGGGATGGGCATTTCCCTCCTTCAAATCTAAAATGATGCAGACCATTGTTACTGTTCATAAATGACTTTGCAAAGAATAAAGGGAGGAGGGAGATTCCCTGGGGAAGGTATGTCACAAGTTTGGCATTCGATAGCTGCTTTCTAAACAATGCTGCAGGGTGGTGGGCTGCTTGCATGTTCCTTAAGACTAGAGCTCAGAGCCAGTCCTCACTTAGAGGAACAAATGTTGTCAGTCCTGAATTGCAGTGCAAGGGATTTACACAAGTAGGAAGGAATTCCCCTCTCAAGCTTTCTAACTGCATCTGAGTGTGAATTCTGAAAGCTGTTCAGTACAATTATGGGAGGTATTTGTGATAGACCTCAAAAATGTATGCGTTTCATCTCTACATTATTTTTAAAACAGCGTGTCATCAACATAAGCTGTTATTCATGCTTAATTCTGTTCCTTTTTCTCTCTCAGATAATGGAACTTCATCTGTCCCAGGAAAAGTCAATAAGGCTCCTTCTACTACTGCAAAGAGACCCATTGCAGACAGCGAGGAGAAGTCTGAGGCATACAAATCTATTTTTACAACACACAGCTCAGCAAAACGTTCCAAGGAGGAGTGTTCCAATTGGGTTACTCACACAGCTTACTATTTCTGAAACAATGAGCAGCCTCACTGCAACATCCACTGCTGCTTTCCTTCCCCCAGGTTTTTTCTGTACAGCTCCGCTACTTGTGTCGTAATTTGATATTATCTGGAATTACACAGTTTGTAAGTGCTTTATAAACTTCTTAATAACCAAGGAACTTGTAGTAGTTGCAGCTTCTGTTAAAAAGGAACTAGATCACCAGAATCCATGTTGTAGCAGCAGACCTTGCTCTAAAATGTTGGATTTTTTGCACAGAAATTTGCCTTTTCTTGTTCCAGTGGGATGTCCAGTGTGTGAAAATGATTAATTATCCTCATACTTTATTTTTAAAAGTGTCCCCGTTTATAATTGGCAAGAGTTTACTGGAAATTCAAATACTATATTGATATTTGCATAGGTGGTCTTTGTGATTCAAGCAAGGTGAATGCAACTGCGGGGATTTTATTATTATTATTTTGATAGGTATAATTAAAAATTGGCGTGTTGTAGAATTTTATATGGTGGTAAGAACTTTTGTTTTCTAAATATGTGAATGCACATGTACAACACATCAAACACTTTGAGGTTTACTGGAGCTCGCAGGAAGCCACATTCTGTATGCATGTCTAGGAATCACCTTTGTTCTCCCTGTTCTCTATTCTTTCCATTATTATCCTTTATTATTTGTTGCTTACAGAGAATGAAACTCCTGCACCAACAGGTGTACCACAGTAGGCCCTTTATTTGCAGTGTAATTCTGTTGGACAATACATGTTAAAGTCCTATGTGTGTTTTACAGGAGTGCACTTTTCTTCTAGTTAAATCAGTTATAAATCCTAAGGAGAATTAAATTAATGCTTTTCATTTAGCTATTACTTTGCTAAAGAAGTAGCCAAGTAGTTAAAACTATTTCTTAGTCATATGTCAGGCAGAGTCCAGCTGCTGGTACCAGACTTTCCTGCCCATTGGGCCATAGGAGTGACTTCTGTTTTCAGATCAGCTATTAAAATAAGTTCATGACTGCATGATTTGGTCAATGTACAGACTCTTCCTATCCCCTTGGGTTCAGCAGTTTGTGCTGTGTCACTGTTAGGCTTGTGTTTGATATTCCACCCTCCCAAAGTTCTGAAAACATTTATGGTTTCTAGACATGTTGTCAGTGCCTGCTGAGGGCTTTTTCTTGCCTTTGCAGAACAGCAGCAGTGCAGGAATGGGATGCATTGCTGGCAGGGGATGCAATTCCTGGCCACAGTTGGCTGGTGTTGGGGTGAAACAGAGGAGCCCAAGTGCCACTTGTGCTGTTGGCTGGGATTGGCAGCGGGCACCGCAGCGTTGACTTGGCAAGTTTTAATGGATTCAAGCGAATAGTTTGCTGGAGGATGTTTGCTTTGTTGTGGTTTGCTTTTTGTTGGGGAGGGCAATTTAATTTTCTTTTAATGTAGGTGAATTTGAATGTTGGTGAAAGTTGAAAACTGCACAAGTCTTAGAAAGTGAAACCTGTATTTTTTTGGAGATGCCACACAAGTGTCCTGCAGCACTGTGTCCATGTGTCTGTTCTGGGGAATTCACAGAACAGTTACTTCTGTTTCCATGATGTTCAGGCCTTGGCCTCTCTTCTGAAGAGCTTAAAAAGATTCCAATTAGTGTAGTTGTATAATAGGGGAATGGTTTTGTGATGTGGGAATGGGACTGAAATCCAGCCACTTCCTTCACTCAGCCCAAAGATCAAACACTGGTGGTGAAAGCTGGCCCAGAGGGGCAGGAGTGGAAGGGGGCTGGAAAGCTGTGTGTCCTGAGCCAAAATCCTGGGATCTGCCTGGCTGGCTGCACACTTGCAGGGGTTCAGTCCTTCTGGTATCAGTGCCCCTGAAGCCAAAACCCTGAGGGTGTTCCAACATCCATGCCCACCTATCAATGTTCAGAACTGCAGCTCCATTCCCTGCTCACACCAAATCAGATCGGATATTTCGTGCTCTTTCATGGGATATCCAAAAACTACCTCTTCCCCTTGTCCAAAGAATCCACAACAGCATCTGCAGGCTCAGACTGTGTGGAGCAGCTGTGGTGTCCTGCTGCAGGTGACACCTCCCTGTGCTCACCTGTGCCATGAAGGGATCCAGACGTGCTGGGAACTTGGCATTTTGTCTCCGTGGAGAGCAGTGGTCCTTACACACCTCCTATCCTGGAGCTGCCAGAGGTGAGTTTTGGGGTGGTTTGCTGCCTCTCCAGTTATCTTTTTCCACAAGACCTCTGAAAACAGCTTGTCTTCAAAGGGTTTTTTATCTCTGTGAATCTTAGTTGAAATGAAATCATGTTTTAGAATGTTGCTGGCACAAGGGAGGGTGTAGCAGCCCTGAATCTCTAGAAAATGAAACCTTTCAGAGAAAAAGCATCCTGCTGATAAAACTCTGCAGTTAGTGAATTGTAAGATTCAAGGATCAAACTTCAGTCTGTAATATGTTAAAATTTATTTTCCGTGATTTATTTTTTAGGAATAATTGTAGAACTGTCTTCTCTCTAACGGGACTGAAGTTGGAGAGTTGTGCAGTGGGAAAATGCACGTGGTTTGCTAAGACAGCCTGTTTGGTCTCCAGCTTCCACACCATGAGATCATCACATGCCAGTCAAATTGACACAAAAAAGAAAAGAGCTGAAAGTTCCCTTTAAAACATGATGCTTGTTAGATTAAAATATTTCTTATTAATGTCCTATTCTTAGCTAAACTGAAGGAACACAGTTGTCTGAGTGCCCTGCCTTGCTTTGCAGCCCAGACACCAGTTGCAGTTGGTGTATTTCACTCCAGATTGAGAGCTGTGGTGACCCTGCCAAATAGTTTCTTAGCTGCATTTAAAAATAAAAAGGGCTGTTTAGTCGTACAATCCACAGAGGGTCTGAAGTCAGTGTGTCCTAAACTGAATACAAATCACAGACAAAAAGTGTTTTGTTGGGAGGATCACAAATGGAACTGATTACTGCTAGACAGCATGGATTTCCTTCTGGAGGATGGAGCTGATAGAATTCCTTCCTGACAGCTAGAAATTGTAATTGAGTTGGGGTTTCTTTTCTGGGTTTCAAACTTTACCAACCTTCAGACTGAGTGAGAGGGATGAAATCTTAATCCACCTGCAATTCTGCCTGTAAACCAGGATTTTAAACTACACATCCATCCAACTGCCCAGTTCCTGTGGAGGTTCTGCTGACAGTGTAGCTGCGGGTTTGTCAAACATTTGACTTCATGTGGATTAAAGTATCTCTTGCAGGTCACTGACAGAAGTCAATTTACAGATTGAGCACAGATCTCATTTGGGGAAGAACTGGTTTCGTTATGGCGTTGCGTAAAATGAAATTCTCTCTTCAAAATGTTTCCCTACCAGCTCTTTGTAACACATCCAGCAGAACTCAACCTTTGTGTAGTATCTGGGACAGCACTAAGAGGTTTTCTCGAAAGTGAAGGGTGCACTGGTGAAGAACAACCCCTTCCCTTTGCAGAAGTGTTCATCTCTGACTGCACTACTTTTTCCCCTTGTTCCTTCTCTATTGCCTCCTCCTTTCTGCTGCCTACAGAAATCAGCTCCATGGTGGAGGAAGGCAGGCAATAGGGAATGATCAGAGTGATGACGCTCTGGTTTTTCAGCCCTCTTTGCCCTTTTGGGGCTGATCTGCATTTCTCCTGCAGCCAAGGACAGGCCACCTCACCCAGCTGAACTTTCTTCATCTTCCAGGCCACGTCCTAAATGTGACAGCAGTTTGAGTCAGGCTAGGCTTGGAGCTTGTCACTTCTTGATGAGGAAGAATTTCTTCCTGGAAAGGGCTGTCAGGCATTGGAAGAGGATGCCCAGGGAGATTTGGAATCCCCATCCCTGGAGGTGTCCAAGGAGTGACTGGAAGTGGCACTCAGTGCTCTGGGCTAGGTAACAAGGTGGGGATGGCTCACAGGTTGGGCTTGATCTTGGAGACCTTTTCTAGCCTTAATGATTCTGTGAAAAGCTGATTTGACTGGAAATATCTATGTTGTCAGCCTAAAATAGAAACAACCTGACAGTGTTTTCCTAGCAGTCATGAATGTCACATTTTTATGCCATGAGTTTCCTCTCATTTTTAATTAAAAGTAAATTTTTTAATTAAATGTAATTCTGAGGAATGACCTAGTCTCAGTGATAAGTGGGGTTTGCCCTGCCTTGGAAGGGCTTTAGTGGACAGGATGGGTGTAGCTTTCTGCAACTTGCCTACAAAGCTAAAGAAATGCAAAGCAGCCTATTGCTCAATTATGCTGACTTTAGCAACTAGGTAGGACAAATTAAAAAAAGAAAAAGGGAATATCTAGTCAACCTGGGTATTTAATGGGTCCCAAAATGTGCTGAACTCTTTAGTCTAAATGGGCTCTTTAGTGTGGTGTCAAATAAGTTAAAAAGCGAGGGAGCTTTACAAAGCTGCCTTCATTGTTTAAACTTGTTTCGCTCATGTTAAGGCTAATGTACATTTATTCAGACTGACAAAGTGCTGAATTTACACAACAGGGATAGTAATAATTAGGTCAGATACTTTTTAAATGGCAGTGTGTGGGGGGGTGGGAACACTTGACTCTTTTATGCTTATGAATGGAAATGATTATTAGCACTGACCAGGCCAACCACAATACCTGGTGTGCTCTTCTGAGCCCCGTGGATTCCCTGCACAGCCAGTGCCCTGTCCCTGCTGCCACCCTGTCTGCTCCAGCTGCCAGGCAGGCTTTGCACTGCACCGTACTTGGGAGAACACGGTATTCCTAATGGCATTAACATGGATTTTTAGGTCTCCTCATCCCTGCTGGCATCTCACTGGGACCAGTAATTATATTAACAAAATTGAAAACTCAGTCATTATAACTGCACTGGCTGTTCAAGCTGATGAAGCTGAGCTCTAATCTCTGACTTAAGGCTACCCAGTTCTTATATATTTATTGTATTTACCTTAGTTATTCACATCCCTGAGGTCCTGGGTGAGCAGAGGTGTCTGTACCTTGCACCCTTCTCACACATTTGGTGCTGGTGACTCCCAGGACTGAATCCCGGATTAGTTAGTCCATGGAGCTCATCCCGCACAGCAGGATTTGTTTCTCCAAGAGCGTTTCTTCTTCTCTTTCCTAATATTTGAACAAGCACTCTTGTTTAATTCAGTGAAACAGAATCTGCCTGCATGTGAATTGTGGTCAGCAGCGGGCATGCTGGGCTGGCTGCATCCCTTAAGCTGGAGCCATTTACTTCCCCATTGAGATTTAAGCTATTCCAAGCTCATTTGGTTTGCATGTTCCCATTCTTTTAGGAATCATTAAACAGGTCGCCGGCGCTCCGACCCACCGGCTGAGCGGGGAGGCTCCGAGTGCGAAAAGAGCTGGAATTCCATTGAATGGGGGAAGATTCAGTGCCCTACACACACCCCTTCAAATACCTGCGAACGAGCACCTGTAAATGAATGGGGATTCACCTGGGGTTCATCCCGGGAATGCCGGAGCGGGCAGGGGGAGCATCCCGGGCGCTCTGAAATGCGTGGATCCCGAAGGGCGGGGCGCTTGGCTGGGTTCTGTCTTATTTATGACCTTTTCATGCGTTCAATTTTAGTTTTCTTTGGGGGATTTTGAGCCGGAGGGAGCCCCGCGAACTGGGGCTGGGCTGCAGTTCCAGGGCACGGCCAGGAGGTGGCGGCAGCAGCACGGGCACGGCCAGCGGGAGCATCCCGGGATGCAGGGGACAGGGGGAGGAAAGGGTGCAACGGTACCCAGGACACCCCTCTCAAACCCAACTTCTGCCCTTCTAGACGCCCCTGGTCTTTCTGCTGCCCAAAGTGTCCCGACCCTCCGTTTGGAGCCCCAAAGGATGCGCGAACAGCGGTGCCAAAGGTGTCCCTGCCGTCCCTGCTGCCCTGCCCGTGTGCCAGGGGGGTGACAGTGACACGGCTTTGGTGGGGTGCCTGCCCTGGAACAGGTGGCATCACAGCTTAAATCTCTGGTCTCTGTTGTCCTCTCCCGATTTCTCGGTTGTTCCCACGCATATGTTGTTTGTATGCACTCAGTACCGGGAACGCATCCTAATGATGAGTGGGGGAACAGTAACAGGGATAAGGAGCCAGACTGCAGTGCCCGACTTTTCATAGGATGACCCTCAAGTGAAAACAGCGGGGTTTATTTGTCTGCTTAATACACTGATTTTTTTCAAAGTGAGTTGGTAAGAAAATAGAGGTTTTGTTGCACAGAAAATTCCGGTCCTTCGGAGCTTGTTTGTCCATCCCAGGTAAGAAGGAAAAGCACAAACTCCTCCAAGTAATGTTCTGTAAGAGATTGATTTGGGTTAGTTGTGTTGGGTCCGTGGCTTGAGTTGTTCCAGCAATGTTCAAATATTTTCATAATAAAAATAAGCTACTCAGAGAATTAACATGTAATGTCTCTTAAATTTGAAGTGAAACCAAATACTTTGTTCTATCACCCCATAAAAAACATTGCAAATAGCTGTATGTTTGGGATTTAAATCCTATTTTCTGGCATCTGTGTTGCACTGAAACACTTTCTCCTTGCAATGTTTAGTGCTCCACGTTTGATTTGGAGAGATCTCTGAGTCAAGTTACCCATAGCTGGAATTTTAAAAACAAAAGAGGGAAAGAAAAACTTGTCTTCTATTTTAGGGTCCTGCAGTACTGGAAATGCAAACGCTGCAGAGTGAATATTTAACTAGTGCATGAGAATCTCAAAAAGTGTAAAGCAAATGCCATGCAGCAGCCTCTTTGCCTTGTTCAAGTAAAGCAGCATTAAGACATTAAAAATAGATTTACAGATTTCATAATGCGATTGCAACATTCACACAGGTTGGGATTTTTAATTTAACTTTGAACTGGATAATGCAGATTGCATGGAGACCAGAATGGACTATATTCTAATGGGAGAATTTGCCTTACGCAGGATTAACATATCAAAGGCACAGAAGGATTTTTGGAGGAGATGGCACAATGATCTGACGTGCTTGTTGGGTTGGCATCCTCCTAAAGCTCTTGGCACCAGAGCAGGGTTTCAGACCTTTTCAGGCAGTGGGGAATCAGGGAGGCACTTGCTCTGCTTCTACCGTGTTGCTCCGTGTTGCCCACATGTGGCACAACAGGCTGCTAAATTTTCCTCCAGTCTTCTCCTGGTGTTCAGGGCCTGAGCACAGAGCTCTTTGCTAAGAGGTGGCAGTGGCCTGGGGGATGTCATGCCCCTGTGAAAACACCTTGGGTTTTTGTGGGACTGCTCACCCCTCTCCTAGTCAGTGGTAATTCAATTCCATTCCCATCATTTCAGGTTGTTTGGTTTCCACTCAAACTAGAGGTGTTGCGTTTGGGAGCTGTGCTTGATGTGAACCCTCGAGTATTTCAGTGTTCTCAGTCTTCTTTGGAGGATTTATTAGTAAAGCAGGAGTGTGTGTAGCTCTTGGGGACGAGGAGCTCTCACAGATCCCTTCCCTGCTTTGCTCTGCTCTGGTACAGATCCAACAGCTCACACCTGGGGAAGTTTGTTGGAATTTGCTGTTACCTGGAGAAGCTGTGCTGTGTCTGTGAGAGATTCCAGCACTCAGCACAGAGGTACTTCTAAAAAATAACTAAAAAATGCAGAAAATACAGCATTTCAGCACTGCTGGCTGGTTAATAGATGTCATCCTCTCCTGTTTCTTTCCCCAGGGGTGCCATCACACCCTGACTGAGGGGCAGTGGATGATGTTGGCTTGGCTGCCAATCTAAAAGATAGGGCTAGAGAAGGAATTCAAGGCAGGGAGCTGTTCAAAGGGTTTGTATCCCTAACAAGGGTGGGTAGTTGCAGCATTTTGGAAGTGCAGTGGAAAAGGTGAAGAGCAGAAGAGACACAGGATAATGAAGGGACAACAGAATAATGAATCCTGTGCTGTTTCAATCCAGAAGGATCAAACACACTCTCACCACCTGTACTTGGAAAGGCAGGATACACCTCTGAGCCCCCTGCTCGTGCAATAGTGTCATTTTGAGGGTGCTGTGTCTGTCAGACATTATTTTGTACCCCAACACAAGGATATCAGACAGGATCATACCCCCTGCTAACTCCTCAGGAAGTATATTCCTTAGCCCAGTCTTTATCCCTGTTGTGGCAGAACGTCTCACATGAAAATCCACCTCTTTGACAGAAGTTTTCCTTGCCAGCTGAACTCCCAGGATCTCATTAGTGGCCTTTTTCCTGGCAGGGTGGAAACAGAGTGTTTGCAAGTACCCACAGCCCTAAATCCCTGTGCCCTCAGACCCTGCAGCCCTCACTGCTGGGGGAGCTCTGCGTGCTGTGCTGGGATGGTGGCGTGTCAAGACCACAAGGATTATCCTTGTTTTCCAGCAAGGTCAGAAAATGGTCCATACGAAAACAACTGAGTGATGGGATGACAAAAGGAATTATGAAAACTATATAATTTTGTCTGAGAACTCCGATGCCTTCTGGGAAGTACCATATAATACCCAGCGTGAAACATCCCATCAAACACGGACAGCACAGACATGGAGCAATGTTGAGCAAGAAGTTTGACCAGAGCAACGATTATTGATTTCAAAACATCCCAGTGCAATGTGGCCACAACAATCCCAGGCAAAATTGGAGGAGTCAGGGAGAATCAAAGCAGTGCAGACATGCTGCTCACACGACTGTGGAAGATCACTTCATGCAGATATGCAACAGCTGCAGCAAGTTTCATGCAGAGACATGTCTTTATATTGAATTAAAGTGTAGGCATGGGCTCTCGTAGGGGAAGGAATGCTCTCTGAAAGGAACACTGAGCCTCCTGCATCTGGAAGGAGAAGTCCTACTGAATCAGATCAAAAGTGAAGCAGAGGTGAGCAGTTTTGGTGCAGCCACTTGGGCTGAGCATTGTTTGTGACCTGGGCTATTTCCTTACATCTTCAGAAACGAAAAATGAGGTTATTGGTGACCTTGTGTTGCTGCTGCCTGTGTGATTGTTGTCCTGAGGATAAGGATGCTGTGCTTTGCCACTTTTACACTTGGCCTTTTTTTAATCTACACTGCTGCTCCCCAGCCAGCTAAAGCAGCTCAGCCTTCATGGGCTATTTCCAAATGACCTGTGCATGATAACAAAGAAAAATAAGCTTTTATTCACTATGTGGTGATCCCTGATATCCACTAGAAGGTGTCTGGGGCTCATCAAAATGGAACATGCTGAGAGCTGGCCCGTATTGAGTAAGATACACCAAACCCAGCAGATACCTATGTTGTATTTGTCTGAAGGGCACAGACATTCCCCCAACTGTGGTCATTTTTCATGCAAAAACGTTGATTTTGATGGAACAGAAAAAAACTCAAGGAGATTATATCATGTAATACATCTGGAATGTCACTCTGAAAGTCCCTGTATTTTACATGATCTCTTTGCTTTGTCTCTTCTGAACCAGAAGCCACCTGAGTGAGGAATCTGGTCTGTCTTCGATGCCACTGGCAGGGGCTGAGGTCCATCCACCAATGGATTGGGTAAAATTCATCATAGTATTTACAAGTGAAAGTTGCTGATTTTATCTGTTCTTCTTTTCGAGTTACCCTGTATTTAATGACAGCTCTCTTTCACTGAAATGAGATTTCAGATTTATCTGGAACAAAGCAGCAAGTGCTTGTGAAATGGGTTCATTCCTCCCTGCTAGATCTGAGTTCAAGATTTAGAGATTCTTGACAGCATTTTCACTCATTCAGCTTGGAGCATTCCTGTAGGATCTTTAACCTCTGAGCATGTTTCCTTTCATCAGCAGGTATTGCAATAGTCTGCAATGGCTTTTTCCCCTTTTGCCAGAAGTTAAGTATGAATTTATAACACGATTGCATTAAGATGTCAGAACTGTGCTGCAGAAACTAATCGATGTTGCTGTGATCTTCCTTGCCTTGAGATTACAAGCAAATAACAGCCCTTTTGATACATTTAAACCTCCCATACCTTGGATGATATACTGAGCTCCAGAGTATTTTTATTAAGCTTCCCTGAAATGATTTTCAAAGGATGCAAACCTGGGCTTAGCTACCTACAACTGTTACCCATAGTCTTTAAAGAACATGCTGTAACCTTTTTGCTAAGCAATCTGCTCAGCTGTTACCAAATTTTACCCAATATTCAAATGGAACTTACTCCTTTTCAACCTTTGCCAAGCTGAGGTTATTAAGAAAGAGATACAAATTAAAAGGATTAAAAATGCAGCTCTAATTAAACACATATGAGCAGTTAAATGTCGGCTCTGCCCTGGTTATCTGTGCACATAGAAATATCACACACAGCTTAAAACAGCCACAGTCTCCATTAAGTGCTTGCTAAAGGCACCACCAATATAATAACAAGCTGGGACTTTTCTAGAGCTTTTCCTATGTAGGTCCTAAAATGTTTTAAAAAATGAAGTGAGAGCCACTGGTCTCTCCACTTGCAAAGGAGAAGCAGCTGAGGCAGAGAGGAAGGAGAAGAGTGTTCTACAAACCTGAACTGCATGACCTCTTCATGAGGAAGAGCTCCTGGTTATCCCCAAAAACTGTGGCAGTGGCTCAGGATGGGGATGGCTTGCCTTTCCCAGCAACACTGGTGTTTCTTTTCAGAAGAATGTGCAATGAAAACATATCAAGCCATTTTGGCTTTCTATGACAAAAGTGAGTTGGTATCTCTTAAATAAGTATATAAACAAGCCCTTGAAGACACATAATCACAAAACAGCATGTGCGATCACAGCTTGGCATTTTAAAGGATTAGAGGGGGATTAGGACGTTTGTAAATTCCTCACCAACCTTTTGTAGAGACAGGATGGAATATTTTTTAAAGAATTCACAGACAGCACCTGTCTGTTAAAAGCCTTTATTCCCCTGATTTGTGCTGGGTGTGGATCACTTTGTGATTTTTTAAAAGGTAGCATAACACAGCGCATCAATCTGGGCTGCATATAAATCCTGCTTTGTATGATTCCTAATAAGTTTCAAGGGCTCATGAAGAATGGGAAAACCTCCTTGCATTGGGGTATAACAGGTCCTTTCATTCTCCCACTGGTGCTGCTGGTTTAACACACCCACCCAAGGGAATGATATCACCTGGGGAAAAAAAAGTGAGTGAATTTTGATCCCCAAGAAATGTTCCAGAAAAGCCACTCATATTCTAGCACTTCTGGGGCCAACATATCATGATTGGCTTGAACATTCACAGGAAATAATCAGGGCTCACCAGACAGGATAACAGGACTTACCTGCTTTTTCTGGGAATGGGAGACAAAGCTGGACAGGAAAGGAGAGGAACACCCTGACTTACACCTGCATCCAGGTGAGATGAGTTGACATCATTTGGATATGGTGAGTATTAAACAGGGACATTCACAGCATCCCCCAGGCTGAAAGAAATAGGAAATACCATGTAAAAAAAATCTGTTTGCTTGAATGGGTTCATTTTTCAATATTATTTTTGGCTACTGTCATTCTCCCACCAGTGCTGCTGAGGATGGTGCTGCCCAGCTGTACCTGCAGCTTCTAGCAAGGTGAGCAATCCTTGCCTATCTGCAGATATGCCAAGGTCAGGGCAATAAAAACAGACTGCAGACTTTGGGTTGAGTTTTAGCTATTTTTTTCCCCCCCAAAGTCTGAATGTTCAAAGCTCTGCACCTGACATTTCCTCTATATTATGATTTTACCACTGTTTCTTTAGCCAAAAGCTAATCTTGACCATGGAATCTACTTTGGGTTAAGAATGTGCATTTAAAACATCTTATCTAGTCCTTAATAGTCTGTGTGTGACAACATACTCCTGCTAGGCTGAAGGCATCTCAGAGCCATCAGCCCTGGAGGTCCTCAGGAACTGGTGGATGTTTCTGGACACAGAGGTGAGCAAAAGCTGCAGCAGCTCTGCCTTTAACAATGACACAGCTTCATGTCCACTTTTCTTCTTTCTTTTATTTTTAATGTCTGCGTTTACCAAGGTACAAGCAAAAGGAGTTTTGCCCAGAAAATAAATATATGTAGGATTTATATATATATGTATCCCTGGAAGTGTTCAAGGCCAGGTTGGACAGGGCATTGGGCAATCTGGTCTAGAGGAAGGTGTCCCTTCCCATAGCAAAGGGGTGGAATGAGATGAACTTTAAGGTCCCTTCCAACCCAAACCATCCTATAATTCTATGATTCAGAGGAAGGAGGGAGAGTCACTGCAGTGTCAGTCCTCTGGCCCTTTGCTGTTGTATGAGCTGGTGACTCAGGTCTAAATCCAAGGTGTTATTCCAGCACCAGCATCCTCCCTGCAAGGAAAAGAGGGGGTCCCACCCCATGTCTGTTTGACTGGTTCTTTGCTCCCTTCTGGCTCTTCTTCGCTTGTATTTAGAGTTGTGTTCATTTGCCACATTCTGTGTGGAGAAGTAGGGCATGAGGGTGTTAATTTTTGTTGCTACTTGTCCTTCAGACATGGCCCACGAGTGCTGGCCAAGGGCCAGGTTAGAGAGGTTCCTGTGCCTGGTTCTCCCTAACCAGAGGTGCTTCTCTGTGGAAACGAAGCCAGGGTGTTTCACATGGTCACCCCTTAGGAAATGCAGTAATTCCCAGCAGTTTAATTAACCCTGTGCTGAAATGCAGCCACTGCAAGGGGGAGCAGAGCCAGCACCGAGGTTAAGTGGGAGAAAGGTGCCAGTTTTAAACCAGAAGAGTAGGTGTGAACCTTCCCTTCAGAAGTGGGGAGGGATCAGTATGCACAGGCCCAGCAGGAGCCCAGTTTAATACTAATTGCAGCTTCACCTTTTAGCTATATATATATAAAAAATAATCCTTGAATATTTAATGCCCTTTTTCATCATGTCCACGGAGATTAATTGGGAAATAGGAATAACTATTCCCAATAACTGTTCCCTGAGCCAGGGCTGAGGTACAGATATATGCATCCCAGCTGGGCAGGGCAGTGGAGGAGCACCCATCACCCTAAAAAGGAGAGGGTTTTGCTCTTCTTGGTCTGCTTCTCTCCTCTTCTTCCATGCTTTAATAATTCCTGGGTGACTGAGAGTGACCTGGAGGTCAGGAGTCTCCAGGTAACAGCCAGGAAATGCCCTTCCCATCGGTCATCATTGCCTAATTAACAACTTGCAATACTGCACAACCAATGTCAATGACACAAGATGTCATTTGCTGGGGTAGGGGCTGCAGAGCCCTTGGCATCTTCGTGGGAAGGCTGGGCAGGGGGATGCAGGGGCTGCCTCCTGTCCCACTTATGCCAAGAGGAAGGTTTTTCACAAACACAGTTGCTAGGAATGGCCTTTTCCTCTACCTGACAAGGAAGGTGATGGGACAGGGAAGTGCATTTTAATGTCCTGGCTGGCTGACATGGAAGGGCAGCACAGAAACTGCTGTGGAATAAGGAGGCTCAAAGGCTGCTCCCCATGGGAGTCCTCCTGGGGCCACTTTAGCTCACTAATCCAGCAGAAAATCCACACAGCAAAAACAATGCATGGAGGGATCCAGTAGGTGCCAGGAGCTGGATCCTGCTGCTGGGAGCTCAAAAAGGAAGGAAGAGAAAACCTTCCCCCCTGTTTTTTTGGCACTGGTGAGCTCTGTTGGTGCAGGCACCCAGAAAAGAGAAACAGAAAAAGTATTTACTATTACAAATGATGCTGAAATGAACATGGATGAAATATAGCTGAATCCTTTCAAAATGCATTTTGCTATTTACAGTTGTTCACTGTATTTGGGATGCAGTGTTGGTAGTTCCTTTGGAGAACCAATCCTTTTATCTGTGGTAATTATCCACCTGCAATTAGAGAAAAAAAAATAGAAATAAAAGTAGCCTGTCGCTGTGGGATAGCTGAGGGTAGGAAGGGCAGAGCAAATTAAGGTTCTCTGTTGAGACTGTGCTTTGAAAGGCTTGCATATGATCAGTGAGGAGCCCAACTCCTGACAGCCCCACTCCTGCTCTATTCACCAGTGCTTCCTAAACCCTGAAAAAGTCCCTGGGTATTCCTGGGTCATGTTTGCTTTTTTCTCAGACTAGTTTCCCAGCTAATGCTCTCAGAAACAGGTTTGAAATTAAGATTTCCATATTTATGTGCCTATTAACATAGATACATTAAAAAACTTAATGAGCTTATGTAACAAATTGCTGTATGACATTGTTAAGGACTCAAGAGAGGATCTGTACTTAGGGAGATAAGAATGGCATTTGCAATGGCACCAGCTCAGGTAAAATTACAAGGAGCATCAATTGCATGGTTCAGGGAGACTGTCCTGAGACTGGAGCCTAAAGGTCGGGTCCCGCCAGCGAGGTGTGTGCTTGGGGAGCCTTGTGGCATAACCCACTTGCACAGCTCAAACAGGGCAATCCAGCCCACAGCCCCTGCCCAGGGATTTTCCATATCCCAGGGACGAGGGGAGGCCGTGGCCACAGCCTGGTCTCAGCAGAGTCAGCATCACCTCGTTGGCATCGCAGCCTTCCTGCACTCAGCAAGCCCCTTTGGGTATGTCTGCAGGTTGCAGAGGTTTCCCTGTGCCTGCTCTGAACTGGCTCGGTGTGTCAGCAGGGGTGGGAGCCCCCCAGCCATGGCTCTGCCTTCTCCAGAAGGGAATTGGTGTCTCAGGAGCTGCAGGGGCTCCTGGAGATCACATCTGGCCAGCTTGGGGCAGGGGCAGGGTGAGCTGGAGGTGTTTGGAGCTTGCAGATAATGCTTTACATTTCTGTGTTTCCTGCTTCCCCGCTATAAACAAGGAAATGCCACATCCCCAAACTTTTGGGACAGGAAGACGGCGTGTTGCCTACGTGTGTAGGTAGGGCAGAGCTGGTGAACACAATCGGAGCGTGGCAGATGTTCAGTCTGGGAATGCTGAAGATGCAAATTCTCCTGTGCTTGTGTGCAGACACGATCCTCACTACTAACCAGGCTCATGGGCACACCACACTCTCCTGAGAAGCTGAGGAATGATTTTTACAGATGGAGAGCTCAGGATTTAAAAAAGGCATATGCTCAGAGCCTTTCCCTCCCCAGTTAGTGCAGAGTTGCATATGGACCAAGTGGCACTCTTCTTGCCAGTGTCCCAGGAAACCAGCACTGGGCAACAGCTGTGGCAGCAGAAGTGTGAACTCATCTTTCCCTCCCGTTCCTTGGGAAGCCTCTCTCTGACTACCCACACACCTCTGTTATTAAGCAGGGCCATGTTTGGGCTCCAGAAGGCACTGTGGGCTTGATGAGGTTTGGCTTGTTTTGCTGGAACAAGCCACAGGCGCAAGTGGCAACTGGTGCCCTGGGCATGGACAAGGACCGTGGGCATTCCTGGGGCACTGGGGGTTCTGGAGGACCCCGACTGACTGGCCATATCTCACTGACCACTGTGGTGGCTTTGTGTGCTGGCTGGGAAAGAGCAGGTGCCCCACCAGGGAACAACATCCTGACTTGGAGACTGGGAACAGACTCGAACTGGGGCAGAGATTCGTGCTGTTTGGGGGATGTTGCTGTGAGCAGCTCCCAACCACATCTGCTCCAGCAGATTTACAGCCTCGCTGAAACACGGGCGAGGATTCCTTTGGCAAAACCATGCCGGGATAAGCTATGCTGACAGAAGAGCACTTTAGCTGGTGTATTCTGTGTTTACACAAGGGGAGCACTTTATCGGGCTGGCTCTACTGGCAAATCTCCCCTCCGGCTACTGAGTCTCTGCAGCCTGGCTGTGGAGCTGCATGGGCAGAGATGCCAGGGGACCTGGAGCCTGCACGGGGCATCTGCCAGGCTGTCCCTGGGCAATCCCTGCCCTACAGCCCGGGCCCAGGTCACCCTGGCAGCTCCCCAGCACACACACCCTCGGCTTGGACACCTCGCTGTGCTCTGGGCTAACCCATCATTTGCATGGGTGCAGCTTGACCTGGTTTGAGCCCGTGTCTGCTGCTGGATTTGCATCTGTTCAGCTGAGCTGGTTTTGTTTCGCTGCCGTGATTGTTTTCAATTCTAATGCAGCCCAGCACAAGGAAGTGGTGACCTCGTTCCTCTCCTCTCAGCATCAGGGCTGGCTTTCAAAGGCATCATCCGTCTTGCACTGATTCAACTCTCACTTGTAAAAACTGCCTTCCCTGAGCTTCAGGTTCCCTCTTGTTCCTTGACAGCCCCTTGCCCCATGGGTACCCAAAGCAAAACTTCCCTGTGCCCTGCAGGGAGAGAGCAGCTCTGCTCACATCCCCTCCAAGGCTTCCCTCAGCTTCTGGCTCATGAATAATCCCAGCTCTGTGGATACCCAAGCCATCTAACAGTACAAATTTGGTCTGGATCAGGTGTGAAGCCAGGACTACCTTCCTGCTGAGTCAGTCAAAGCACGTGGTTAGCATCAGCTTTGGAGGTTTTGTGATTGGTTTTGGTGACAGGATGGTGGGCCAGGTCAAGCTGCAATGGTGTGGGCAAAAGACACTTTATGCAGTGTAAAATTGCTGGAAGTTAATGCCAGCTTCATTTTTAATACATTTGCATTGGTAGAGTGAATTTATATTGACTTTGTGCTTTCCACTGATCGATTTTTGTAGTAGGAGAGTTAAAGCTGCTTGCACTGTGTTGCCTGGTGGTGTCTGGAATGTGGCTCCGAAATCCCATGGGATGGGACCTCTTGGCTCTTTCATGAAACAACTATGTCAGAGGTTGGAAATCCAGCAAATACCTTTGTTACAGCACTTAAACTTCTCTGGACTGGACTGGGCACTTCTCACTTCTCCAAAGGGTAGAAATGTAGCATGGGACAAGAAAGACCTGGGGATCAGATGTGGAGAGCCAGAGCTGCCCAATCCCAGTGGTGCTCCTGCACAGAACTCTGTTAACAGGAGCAGTGATGGGAAGTCTCAGAGCATCCGTGCCTGTGTGTGGGCAGAGGGGAAAGGGATGGCAGAGAGGTAGTTGGAAGCCCAGAAATGAAGATGCCCAAAATGCTGCCTGAATTCAGCATTTGATTTGAACTGAAGGGTTTTAAGACACGAACAATCACCTGGACATCCCAAATCCGTGTCCTTCTGCGGTCACATCTGCACACAATTAGGCCAGCATGAATAAGAGGTTTCTAAGTAGTGTGAATTCTTTCACCTCAGAGTATCTCCTTGGTGCCTTTGCAGCAGTAGTGCTGCATGAAGTTTTGCAAATAATTTTGCATGGAAAAACTAGATCCATTAAGAAAAAACTCAGCACCTGCATATGTTTGCTACAGTAACCAAAATCACATCTTTGAGAACGCAGCTTGGAGCACATTTGGAAGAATTTGGAGGTGTTTGCTGGCACCTGATATTTTATAATGCTGACAGCCCTGGACTGGTACCTCATTAACATGATTGTCATGGGCAGAGTGCATTAGGTGCAGAGTTCTGACTGATTTAATTTTTACCACTTCATTTCTTTTTCCCCACACAGCTCTGCTCTGTCCTGCCCTGCAATGGAGTTGCAGCTCACCAGTGCACCAGCAATAGAGAACACCAAAAAGGAGGGAACTGGAGCCACATTACCACATTTCCTTCATTTTTCATACAGTTACAGATTTTGTCCATTTGAGTTTGATGGAGAACTTTGGGAGAGACTGGCTATTTCGAGGGATTAGGAGTTTTCAAGAAACTGGACTATGGAAGTACAAGAGTAAATGAATTTGTTTTCTTTAGTTATTTAAATTGCCTACAGGGAAAATCCTCAGCTTCAACTCACGTGACCCATTTCCCTGATATTGAGGTCAGTTTACTGATTTCATCACCCCTTTAAGATGACTGAAGAGTGAAAGGTAACTAGAAATAAGGCAACTGACTTCTCTGTAAATTCCTTCCCTACTGCACAGGTACTGTTTGCATCTCTGCTTTATATGGTGCTCAAAATACCCTTGGAAAGCATTTGGATTATTTATCTATTAGGATTTTAAACTCAGCACACTGGATTGAGTCCCTGGAGGTGCAAAGGTTGCAGGATCCCTAAAGCTGGGGATGGAAAAGGCCCTTTGTGCCTGATGCCCATCCCTGTCCGTAGAGGAACCTTCCCCAAACCATCACCATTGTCCCTCAGCACCTTTATTTTCTTAAAAGATGGTGCATCATTTAAGGTATTGTGTAGGCTTCATGTACCCTGGGAGCAGAGGGAAGGATGAAGAGAGCCTCTCATGGCAGGTGTTTTTACAGGGCAAGTGTAGCTCAGTGACAGCATTCACTCCTTTATCTAAAAGGGCAGAAGGAATAGAAAGTTAATATTGAAGGACCTATATTAACTACAGCCTGAATTGTGCTGAATGGTGGGTTTTTTCAGTCCATTTCTGTGTACTTGAAATGCTTTTTAGCTGGTTTAACCCATGGGATTCTTTAGAACAACACTCTGGCTAACAGCAATGAAGGTTATAGCACTGCTGCTCCTCATGGACTTAAAAAGGAGGGAATAAAAAAAAGCCCAGAGCATCTCTCTAGAATGGAATGATCACCCCACTGCAGGCAAAATGTCAGAACCCTGAGGAGGTACCTCAGGATGGAAGGGGCTTGGGGGTCATGGCTCCCACTTCTCTCTTGGTCCCAGCAGATTAGAATCCAGCTCTTGACAGCACTGGGTTTATAATCCTTGTTTTATGAATGAGGAGACTGAGGTAAATGCAGCTACTGTCATATTTGTGGTCATCCCCTGCCTCAAGGACAGGGACAGGCTGGGAATCTGGATCTTCCTCTCCCCTGTCCCATGCTGTGGCTGCAGGCAGGCTCGTGTGAACTCTCTCTCTCCCAGGTATCCGTCTCCCGCTGCAAACCATCCAGCTCGGCAAAACTTCTTGTGTACAAAAGCCAGAGAAACTCCTTTGCAGGAGCCCGAGGCAGCTGCACAGCCCTGCTGAACCTCTGCCACATGCCATGGAGCATCTGACCCAGGGCCCAAGAGCTCCTGGTGCCAAAGCCTGTCGCTTCTGCCCGGGAATTGCTTCACACCCTCTCTGCTGCAGGCTCATGGCACACCATGGCCAGGGGACTCTGCTCCTCCAGCTCCAGGGGGAAGGAGCAGGAAGAAAACATAGCTGGAATCCTGTTTATTAAGCAAATTAATAGGTTGGGGAAAACACTAGCCTCAGTGTGGACATGCTTTCTTCTCTCTTCCTGCAGAAACGGGCTGGAACCTGGGGGAAGGGAGCTGGGAAGGGAATCTGTCACAGCCCCGACGGGGGCCAGCCCCTAATACCGGTGTAGGACCATAGAATGGTTTGGGGTTGGAAGGAACCTTCAACAACATCACGTTCCACCACCTGCCATGGACGAGGACACCTCCCACCAACCCAGGTCGCTCCAAGGCCCGTCCAACCTGGCCCTGAACAGCCTGCACAGCGGTGCGGGTACCCCGAACCCCTCTGGGCACTGCCAGCCCCGGGCTGCGGGAGCCTCGGGGGCGGTGCGGGCAGCCCGGGGCTGTGCGGTTCAACCAGCGGCTCCCGAGCGGCCGCTGCTCCCCCGTGGGGGCACAGCTGGGGGCGAGGAAGAGGCTGCCGTCAGTCAGGGATTTCAGGGATGCTCCCGGTGCCAGCAGCCACGGGGAAACACACGCACAGACACACACCGCCTCCCCCCTCACCCCCTCCATCCCCCGGGGCGCCGCAAAGGGAGGAGAAACGGCGGATCAGCGGGAAAAAAACTCCTTAAAATGTCCCNGACACCCCACTTTCCGCCCCTCCCTCCCAGTCGCTGTGGAAGTTCCTCGGAGTCTCCCGGGCCCGCGGGGCAGCAGCAGCTCCCTTTGTAGAGCTCTGCAGGAGCCGAGGCGACAATCCGGACAGGTTGCTGCAGCCTCATTAACAATACAGATATGCGTGTGTTTAAATAATTTTTAGAGGAAGAGGGATGTAACTAATTAGCATCCCCACGCTCTCTTTTAATTGCTGCCAAATAGGAAAACTACTGCCTGTGACAGAGGCTCAGCAGTGGGCTCTGGCTCCCCTCCCGAAGCGTGTTCACACCTGGGGGTGCTTCGTGGTCCCCCCTGGGAAACTGCATCATCATCAAAAGAGGTGTGCGGGGCAACCAAGACCCCGGGAAGCAAGACAGCCCTTCTCCTTGGAAACAGGGGATATCCCCAAAGAAAGAAAGTGAGAGCACCCTTTTTTAATTTGTATATACTTTTCTTTTTTTTTTAATAAGTAAATAAAAGCCGCCACCTGTCAGGAGCCACGTCCCCGGCTGCTGCTCGGTCCCTGCAGCCCTCTGCCCGTGTCCCATGGGAGTGCCCAGGGAGATTCCGTGTCCCCACAGCAGCCTTGCGCCTTCCCCTTGCCCGGGACTTCCCTGGAAATGGGAGAGCCGAGCCGGGCGAGGGAGGGCACGGCGGGGCGCAGCTGCCGGGGGGCTCTGCAGGGACCCCCTGCCCGCTCGCCGCCCCTTCCCTCGGCTTGCGCGGAGCCGCGGAGGGCTGCGGGAAGCCGCGCTCCGGAGAGCGGCTCAGGAAGAGTTATCCCGCTCCTTAACCCCTCGGGAGAGACCCGAGCCGATCTACCGAGGTGCCCGGCCGCTCATTTCAGCGGAGCATCCCTCGACAGAAGCACCGGGGGCAGGGGCCGCGCTCGCCCCGGGGCGGCATCACCTGCCGGGAGCGGACCGAGCTCTCGGGCAGTGCCCGCCCCTGCCCTGCCTTCCTGCCCTTCTCTTCCCTTCCCTCGCCTTGCCCTGCCTGTGTGCTCCTCGCAGAGCCCGGACTTGTGCCCGTCCCTGGCAGCGGCCGCTGCTGCGAGCAGAGACCGAGGCGCAAGTGGGTGTGTGGGAAAGTTTGTCTCAAACTTCGTCGTGTTTAGCCTCTTCTCTGCTTTCTTGGTGTGTTTTCTACCAAGCCAAGTGCTTATTTTGATCGCCTTGTTTAGGTAATTCCTTCTAAGTCCCTCATCCTCTTCTACGCTTCCATTTATAAATATTATTCATATACACACAACAAATAATAAGAACCAGAACTCATCTTCGCGATTTTGGCCACCGAAACGGAGGTGTTCAGGCACTGACAATTCCAAAAAATTATAAAATCGTGTGCGCTTCTCAACATGACATTTCTGAGCAGAGAAAATCTGGCTTCTGAGGTTATAATAAAAATAACCAACATTGCTGCATTCCTTTGGAAGGAAGAAGAGTTGATCTCAAACGCGGGAAGCTTGGCGGTTCCCTTCCTCGTTTCTTTCTAAATCCATCTTGTCCCTTTAATACAAATGAACTTTAAGCTCCCCCTGTATTTTATTATTTAGATTCCTAGTCTTAATGACGCCAGGAGCAGTGCAAGCAACACTCGCTAATAATCGTCGCGAACTGCATTTCAAAGAAACATCCCTGGAAGAAAAACACCGTCGTTAAAAAAAAATAAATAGAGACTCCACCAAAAATGATAATGCGGAGTCGCTGCTGCTGATGGGCTTAATGCAACTGCTGCAAATCAGCACCTGCGTGCTTGATAAGGCAGATAACACCTCCAACAGTTACTTCCAGCACCCCCGTCCTCCTCGCGTTTATTTTTAGATTATTCATTTAGTCTTATGATGTTTGGAATTTTTTTTAATTTACTGGTTTTGCGTAATTTTTTTTCCTGAGCTTTAGGGGGAAAAAAGCGAGGGAAGCGTGAACTGGTTTAATCTGCAGTCGTGGGTCTATCTCGGGCCTTTAATAGCAGCTCTCAGGCGGCTCGTCCCCGGGCACTGATAGCCGAGATCTCCGCAGCCACAACCGTCCAGGGTCAGCTTTTGTCCCTGTCACAATAAACAAACACTTGCTCCTCTCATGTAAATGAGCAGTGATCCGGATGCACCTTAAAACACTGGGAGAAGTCGTTGCTTTTGAAAACGATGTTCATTTTGTCTGACATACATAACTGCATAGATCAAATGCCTGCAGAAAGGTAGCAATTTGGCAGGGAAGTATTTTCTAACCTTAGATGAAAGTGTGCTCACGGCGTCCGAAATTGCCTGTCTCACCTCCCACCTGCTTCCCCAACCCAGAGTTTGCGCGAAAAGATTAGACAGGCGGGATTTTCGTTTAAAAAAATAAATAAATTTAAAAAAAAAAATAAAAAGATGATGCGAGGAACCAGTCGCACAATTCACAGAGCCCGGATCGGGGACGCTGAATCAGGGCTGTTTTACCCACCGGGGATTCAACACCACTGCAATAATCTTG
Organism: Campylorhamphus procurvoides; assembly: GCA_013396655.1. Lineage (NCBI taxonomy): Eukaryota > Metazoa > Chordata > Aves > Passeriformes > Dendrocolaptidae > Campylorhamphus > Campylorhamphus procurvoides. The sequence continues at coordinate 808,005 of WBMV01008159.1, forward strand.
TCGGATCATTAAGTAAATTACACCTTAAACATTGGTAGCTTACAAGTTGTAATCAGTAATTCAAACTCTTGACAATTATGCAAATGAAGCCCCGTCTGCGCTCGGACTTTCTCGCTTTTGTTACGAGGACTTTTCCCGAGTTTATCTCGCCCAAAAACCGCCGCACCCGCCGCGTGTGGGGGTCAGCGAAGTCCTTCCACGCGTAGGGGAGCGGGGAACACCCCACGTTACCTCCACACCCCCCCCCCCCCCCCCGACCCAAAAATAAAGTGAAAATCCAACACGTGGGGGATCTCGGGGAAGCCTCGCTGCAGTGGGAGAGGGAAGGTGCCCACGCATGACCCCTTCCCCGCGGGGTGGGACCGGCCCCCCGTGCCCTGAGCGCTGGGGGGCTCCGCGCTGCCCGCCCGCCCCTCCGCGGGCGCGGAAGGAGTGGCTTGGGGCTGCGCGCTCCCTCCTGAGTGGCTGGCGGCCGCGGCGCCCGAGCCATCCCTGGGGAGGAGTTAGGATAATCCTATTGCCATTAAGGGCGTCTGGGCAGGGGAAAAAAACCCGAGTGACCATAAGCGCGGAGGGTTAGTCCGTCAGCTGCCTTCATGCCTGCCAACTGAGCTCCGTCCGGGGGGCCGCTCCTCTTCCCCAGCGCCGACGTGGATTTACCGCCCGTGGGGGGGGGCTGAGCTCGCGTCTGTTTTCGGCACCGCACACCTGGTTTGGACGCTGGACGCCATGTTGTGGAAACTAGCAGATAATGTCAAGTACGAAGAGGACTGCGAGGTGAGAAGCTCGGGGAGGGGGCGGCCGTGGGGACGGGGGGTCCGGCGTGGGGTAGCGCGGAGCTCCGAGACCCCCGGCCGGGGCTCGTCTCACCCGCCTCCCTGCCCGCCGGGATCTGCCCTGCCCGAAGACCCCCGGTCTGCTTTTTGCCTTTTTTTTTAATTTTTTCTTTTCCCCTTTGGAGGTGAGAATTGAAAATTCTTTTTTTTAATTTTTTCTTTTCCCCTTTGGAGGTGAGAATTGAAAATTCTTTTTTTTAATTTTTTCTTTTCCCCTTTGGAGGTGAGAATTGAAAATTCTTTTTTTTAATTTTTTCTTTTCCCCTTTGGAGGTGAGAATTGAAAATTCTTTTTTTTAATTTTTTCTTTTCCCCTTTGGAGGTGAGAATTGAAAATTCTTTTTTTTAATTTTTTCTTTTCCCCTTTGGAGGTGAGAATTGAAAATTCTTTTTTTTAATTTTTTCTTTTCCCCTTTGGAGGTGAGAATTGAAAATTCTTTTTTTTAATTTTTTCTTTTCCCCTTTGGAGGTGAGAATTGAAAATTCTTTTTTTTAATTTTTTCTTTTCCCCTTTGGAGGTGAGAATTGAAAATTCTTTTTTTTAATTTTTTCTTTTCCCCTTTGGAGGTGAGAATTGAAAATTCTTTTTTTTAATTTTTTCTTTTCCCCTTTGGAGGTGAGAATTGAAAATTCTTTTTTTTAATTTTTTCTTTTCCCCTTTGGAGGTGAGAATTGAAAATTCTTTTTTTTAATTTTTTCTTTTCCCCTTTGGAGGTGAGAATTGAAAATTCTTTTTTTTAATTTTTTCTTGTATGGTTTTCTTTTTTCTTTCTTTTGTTTTTTCTTTTGGCGTGAAAACCTCGGCTGGGAGACCCGAGCTCTCCCACCCCGTGCCCCCATGCCTTGCGGGACCCGGGGGGTTCCCGGAGTGGGTCCCTCTGGGGCGGGCGAGGGCCGGGGGATGTGGAAGGGCTGGCCGGCAGGCAGGTACCAGCCGGGCAGGGCGAACCCTTCCTTCCCACGTTTCTCCTCCTCGGGAGCGGCTCTCTCTCGCCACGAGGTGCTCCCGGGTTTTGGTCTCTCCGAAAGCGGCTGTGCCCCCCGTGTCCCCCTTGCCCCCCGTGTCCCCTTTGCCCCCCCCGACCCCACTGGCCCCGGTCCGCCTGCTCGGCTCCTACAGATTAGCTGCAGTGTCCGCTTCACGCTCCATTGGGAC
>WBMV01008159.1:810034-827529 GCA_013396655.1 Campylorhamphus procurvoides
GAGGGATGGGGATGCCGGGGACCCCTGGCCTGAGATGCCCAGGGCCTTTCGCTCCAAGGGCGGCGGATCCTCGGCCCCGGCATCTCCTTCCCAGCCAGGGCAGCGCGGCGGAAATGGGACTGCGTCGGTGATTTGAATTCTTCTGATTTTAATGATTCTTCCGATGACTTGCCCAAGCGGGAGGGTTGGTCTGGTGTAGCTGCGATGAGCAGAGCAGCGAGAACTGGTTTGTAGTCTCTTCCCTGGGAGTGGGGCCGGTTTCTTCCGCGAAGTGCCCTACAAAGAGCAGACTCCCTGGGCAGGAGCGGGGGGCGCATCTCGGCTCTCTTCTCTCCTTCCCCGGTGCCCCCAGCCCCGTTTCGCCGTGTCCCCAATCCAGCTGCCCCCTCTGACCGCCTCCCCCTTCTCTCCCACCCCTCTGCCTTCCAGGACCGGCACGATGGGAGCAGCAACGGGAACCCGCGGCTCCCGCACCTCTCTGCCGTCAGCCAGCACCTGTACAGCCCGGCCCCGCCGCTCTCCCACTCGGGTGCCTCCGACTTCCAGCCCCCCTACTTTCCGCCCCCGTACCAGCCGCTGCCTTACTCCCAGTCCAGCGACCCCTACTCGCACCTCGGGGACCCCTTCTCCATCAACCCGCTGCACCAGCCGCCTCCGCCGCCCCCCAGCCAGCAGCAGAGCGCTTGGCCGAACCGGCAGAGCCAGGACCCTGCGGGGCTCGCCCCGCACGCCCGCCCCGGGCTCGTCCCGCACCTCTCGGCGCTGGAGAGCGGCTCCGCCGGCAGCCGCAGGGAGACCTACCGGCGCTCCGAGCTCCTGCTGCCCCACGGACACGGGCTGGACGCCTCGGCGCTGGCCGATAACCTGGGCTTGCACGACATGGCTCACCAGATGGAGGAGGTGCAGGTAAGGACGCCCCCCGAGCCCCCCGCCCTCGGGCCGCTCCGAGCGGGACAGGCGCTCCCCGGGTCCGTGTCCCCTTCTGCACATCCCGGCTCTTTCTGCCTCGTCCTTGCGGGACAAATCTGCCTTTTCTCCCCTTCTGCCCTTAAAATGGGGACGCGCGGGGAGGGGGTGGGTTTCCCAAAAGTCCCCCCCGGCTTTTTCCCCCTCTCAGGTCTTCAAAGGTGCGAAACTTTCTCCCCCTTTCTCTTTCCAGAATGTGGAGGATCAACACTTACTAATGCATGACCAGACAGTCATTAGAAAAGGTCAGTAAGGTGGCACCGCAGTTTTACTTTCCCTTGTCAATAGTTAAAAGTTTAATGACGCACCGGTGAAGTGACGCCCTATTATTTTTATGGAGACGGATCCTTTGGGATCGGGAGGGAGGATGAGTTTTTATTTCACTCTCTCAGTCGCTGGATTTTTCTAAGGCTGTCCGAGGGAAGGTGGCAGTGGGGACAAACCCCCAGGGCTGCCCTGGGGTTCGAGATTCCTCAGGGACACCGGCTTGTCCCCCTTCGTGTGCTCTTGTGTTGGGGCTTTAATCGAAACCAGGACCTTGAATCGATTTTAATCTGCCCTGGAATTATGTGTGTGTAAAGTGACACGGGGCTTTTCTTTTTTGTTTGTGTGTGGGTTTTTTTGTTGCGGCTAGCACTCGAAGACAAGGGATTTTTTTTCCCATTTTTTTTTTAACTTCTTTGCAAGACTTGAGAAGGTAATGAGTTCACTGAGAGAAGCCTGCTCGGCTTTATCTTAATCGAAATTGGTTTGTAGTTGAGGTTTTGAGAAAGGAGGAAGGCATATTGACTCAATTTCCAGTCATTTAGTGTTTTCCCCCTGCTTTTGTTTTTAAACAAATTTGTGATTTAAAAAAAAAAACAGCGTAAGTTTCCTCTGAAGATTTCAAACAAATACCTAACTGAGGAAAAGCAGAAGTGTGTGTCAGAGCGCTGATTGCTGCCTTTAGCTCATGGGAGAATAATTTCCCTGTCAGATGCACCACTGACAAATCTTCCCCCTGCGGGAGCGGGGCCGATCTCAGCTCTTTAACCCTTTCGCTCGGTGCCCTGAGCCAGCAAAACATAACTGGGTGAACTGGGTGCGTTCACAAGGGCATGGAAAAGCTGGATCCGTGGTTTGCCCCTTCCAAAGCCTTTGTTGTCGCCCTTCACCTTAAGGCTGGAGCAATTACCGAGCAAGCGCTTTGCTTTCGGTTCTCCCCTGGGCTGCATCGCTCTCTGCTGTCCTGTCTGGTATGAATTTGTTGGGATTAAATTCCAAAGGCGGTTTCTTAAATCTGCGTGTGCGAGGTGGAAGACGAACCCCAGCGGGAGCCGGGAGATTTCTCCCTGCCCCGGCTCGGAAAGAGTTTTTGGCAGTAGCTGAAGGATGCTAATTTGGAGTCTGTACTTGTGTCGGGCTTTTCAAAAGTACGGATTTGCTAACTTGCAGCCTGCTGCTTCAGGGATGTGGGGTTTGTGCGCCTTGAAAAGCATTCTTAGTTGTGTTCGGCAGCTCCTTGGAATCCAGTGGCAAAATCCAGCTGGTCAGGAATAGTTGTGGGGACCTTTCCGTCCCTATGCTGCAGAAGGATGGCAGTCAGTCGTGTGAGCATTTAATGCCAAACGAAATCCCGTCTTCTGGGTTGCTTTTATAGAAAGGAAATTCACTTGCCACTCCCTATTTATTTTTCCTTTTTATAAAATACCTGCTTTCCCTCCTCCTCCCTTAGGTCCCATTTCCCTAACGAAAAACAGCGCCCTGAGCCTCCCCTGCCAAAAGGATGGATTAATTGGGGTGGTCATAAACCCCAACGAAGTGTTTTGTTCCGTTCCGGGGAGACTTTCCCTCCTGAGCTCCACGTCGAAGTACAAAGTGACAGTGGCAGAGGTGCAGAGGCGGCTCTCGCCCCCGGAGTGTCTCAATGCCTCTTTGCTAGGAGGAGTCCTCAGAAGGTAAGGCTGCACTGCCCTCCCTTCCAGACATCCCCTCCGTCTCTATTGTTCGTGATTTTCCCTGTGCCGGGGTGTGGGAGCAGCCAGATCAGCATAACGAGGAGCTAAGAAAGCCTTTTAGCGAATTACTGATTCTTAAGCAGCCCAACGACACTGAATCCTAATAGGCTTTGGAAATAAAACTTCTTTGCACTTCTGCTACCTCTCGAGAAGTGCTATTAACAGTTCTGACAGCAATTCTCGTTCTCTGTTTAAAGTTGATTTTTTTATTTTTTTTTTGTCTCAAAACCAGCTCATGGAGTTGTCTTATTTGCAACACAATCTGTTTCCCCATGGAATTATTTTTTTATTAAATCTCGAGGTCCTGATGAATCATTACAAGGACACTTTATATGTCCTTTTTACTTACACTTAATTTGGCTTGTCATTGTTGTACAGCTGTTGGTTTCAGTGGTGCAGTCTGAAACATTTTGATTTTGACCTGCTGTGTTTTATCCTGGCTGGTTTGTAATACAGCATTTAAAAAGTAGGTCACTTGAAAAGAGCCTGTTTTTTATCTTCACCTCAGTAGAACCCTATTGAATGTCAGTAACTGGAATTTCTCATCTTAAAAAGAAGTGTTCCCCCAAGATAAATAAGGCCCTTTTTTCTCTTTAATTACAGAGCCAAATCTAAAAATGGTGGCAGATCATTAAGGGAAAAACTGGATAAAATTGGCTTGAATCTTCCTGCTGGTAGAAGGAAAGCTGCAAACGTGACACTATTGACATCTTTGGTGGAAGGTCAGTCTTGAACGTGTCTTAAAAATAAACTTTTCCCTCGTGTACAGCTTTTCTCCTCTAGGCAAAGCATGGAAAGGCTAGAGGGTCAATGAAAGTAATAGAGAGCTTTTTGTTTATTTGAAAGAGAGTGTGATGGGGATGTTGTACCACCTAACAGTGGTGCTGCCTTGGAGGGACTCCTGTCCCCCTTCTCCCTCCAAACCTGGTCACTAAGCCCTGCTCACACAAACCCAGCCAATGCTCCTCTTCCTCAAGGCTCCATCGAAGGGATGGAGCAACTCTCCCACATGCCAAGATGTTCCAACGGCATGTTTGTCCACTCTGTGTTTCTTAAGGTTGTTTTGGGTTTCGCAAAGGCGTGTGCAGGGATGGTCCAAGGTGTGAAACTCCTCACATTAGTGGGTTTGGTTCCTTACTGGGGAACTTGAAAAGTCTGGGGCAGCTGACTCCACTGCCTGGCCCTCCCTCAGCGGTATCCTCAGAAGCTGTTCTAATAAACAAGCATATAAAGTGAGATTTATAGCTTTTGACTTCCTGATAGGAAACTGGAGCCCCTTTAATCTGTAGCATGTTCTGTGGACCCTCTGTCAGTTAAGCTGACTTGAAGGGTGTATATATAAATTGTGTGTGGTTTAGGTTGGGTGTTTCTGTTTAAAGCAGCTCCTGGTAGCGGTACAATTTAATAGGAATAAAAGCAGCAACTGAAATGAAAAGTGAGAAATGATCTAACAATCCTTTAATGCTAATTCACTAATACATCAGCTCCAACAATACAGCAGCTTCCATTTAAAGCCTCTCCTTGGAAGTTGGGTTTCAGAGAGCTGATGTGTGTGCACATGTACACAGGGACCTCGCAGGTAACACGCTGACCACATCAATCCATTTTCTGTAAGCCTGATGAAATTGCTCTAATGAAGAAAAAGTGGTCTAGTTACACACCTAGCAACTTTGTTTTCTATATGAAAAAGTAGAAAACATACGAAACTGAAATGTTTTTATGATGTAAGTGGAATTTAGCTGCCAGAGACTCTTAAATATCAGTGGGTAATTTGTTCTCAACTGAATTCACTTTTTTGCTGTGCAGTTATTCTGGAGAGAGACAGGAGTTTTTCCTTCTAGTATAAAAGCAAGAGAATTCTCGTTTGTAGCAGTCACCATGTAAATATTTTTTTCCTCAATGCAAACTTAGAGAGAAACACTGATCCATCAATTAGAAAACGGTAATGAGGGATATAGTGGTAACACAGTGTCCTTTTCTAAACCAGGAATACACTTAAAAAGTCCACAGCAGGTTTTTCCTTAATCCCCCTGATTTTCTTCTGATAAATAGATATGACACCATTTAACAAGCACTCTTTTACCCTCGCCAGGTGAAGCTGTACATCTTGCTCGTGACTTTGGCTACGTTTGTGAGACAGAGTTTCCTTCCAAAGCAGTGGCTGAGTATTTAACCAGACCACACATGGGCCGCAATGAAATGGCAAACAGGAAGAACATGCTTCTTGCTGCAAAGTAAGTTTTCAGCTTGGATTCCCCCCTACTCCCCTTTTAAACATACTTTTTTCTGACCACGATTATCTGTGACTGGGGGACAGTTTGGTCCATTTTCATGTGTAATTTTAACTGGGAAGATGAAGCAATTCTTTTTGTTTTGGTTTGAATTCAACTATGGCCGTGGTTATTTTAATCTGAATCAATAATAATAGTAACAACCCTGTAGGATAACTCAAAAGAAAATAGAACAGAGCTGATCCAAACTGCTTTAAACTGTAGTAAAATCCTCAGGAAAAAGTCCTATACCTGGACACTTATATCTCTAAGGAAAAGTGTCCCTGGGTCTCACAGGGTTGAGGATCTGGAGAGCAGGTGTGGCCTGGGAATGTGGATCAGTGTTGGGACTGGGAGCAGGAGATGTTCACTCATCTCTGTATGCCCAGTGTCGCCAAGCAGAGCTACTGGTGGGTGTGCTGGGGGCAAGGGAAGCTCAGCCCAGCCCTGTGCCCTCCTGCCTGCCTTTGGCAGTGGCAGCACAAAGCTTTCCCCTGGGACACTGGGAGAGCTGGATAGTCCCTTTTTCCCTAATATGGTTGAGGATTTTTATAGTTCACAGGAAGCCATCCTTTGGTAGGTGTGGAAAGTCCCTGTGCTTAAAATGAAATTCCTATTACAAACCTCGACAAAGAGGGAAGGAAGGGCCAGGAGGAGAAGCTTTGTTATGGCTGCTCTGCAAGACACTTTCTACCTGTAAATAAACCATGTCTTGAACAGGTCTCTGGTAGGAAATATCTGTGTTAAGCTTAAATTAAACTGGTGGCTGGAGTGCTGGCTGTTCCCTTCTCCCTGCTGAGGTTCCTCTCCCAGACTGAGGTTTAACAGAGCTCCAGTTCATGATTTGTTCTGGTCTGAGATGTTTTCTGGTTTGGGCTCAATGTAATTCCCTGTGTTTGACAGCACCTTTGCTCTGCAGAGCAGCTGAGAAGAGTTTGCTTAAACTGCAGTGTTAGCCCTAACTTTGGGCTCAGATCAGGCATGCAAAACACATTCCTGTTGCTGAATTAATCCAGCCTTCCTGTAAGAGATCTTCTTTTACAAGAATATATCCCTTACAAATGTAGAAATCTAGTCTCTTTCCTGTAGTTTGAATGTGATGGTAATTTTTCCTGAGCACTGCTCATCCTGTTCCCCAGTATTTTCGTTATTGGTATTGTGATTGGCACTAATAATAATCATGTGGAGGACGTTTGTGATTGAGAAATTCTGATCAAGTGATGATTCAGATTGCTCAGCTCCTGTGAAATCCCTTCAAGGGGACAGATTTACAAGCAGCAAACAACATATGCTGGAGCATTATTAAGCACTCATGTTTTGCCAGGCATATGTGTTAGTGTTTGCAGGATCAGGGCCTCAGTCTCTCTTGAAGGGGGCACATACACAGAATATACACAACTAAATTGAATCCTCCCCATCAGCTGCTCGAGTCTTTCCAAATCACTTAACTGCAGCTGTGAGAGTTCTCATAGAAACTAGCACTGAATTCCCACTCCCTCCTTAAAATCTAGAGCAAATGATGCAGAGCCAGCCAGGCACCAGAGGTGGGAGATGATTTTGCAGAGTGTTTTGGTGATGGGGGTATAACAGAAGGTTCATCAGAAAGTGGTGCTAATAAACAGGCTTTAATTTTAGACACTGCTGCTGAGGCAGAACTGAATTTCTCTAATTCCCCCATAACTGCCAGATATTTGATACAGACTGTTGTTTGTATTTATTTCTTTGCTTTTGCATAAATTCCCACCGTGGTGTAAAGCGTGATCCCTTTGTGTCCTGCAGGCAGATCTGTAAGGAATTCACAGACCTCCTCACTCAGGACAGAACTCCTCTTGGAAACACAAGACCCAGTCCCATCTTGGACCCTGGCATCCAGGGCTGTTTGACTCATTTTAGCCTCATCACACATGGCTTTGGGAGTGCTGCCATCTGTGCTGCCATGACATCCGTCCAGAACTACCTAAATGAAGCATTAAAAATAGCAGACAAATCCTACATGAACGCTGGCGACCAGAGCCCCGCAGAAAGCAACAAAACCATGGATAAAATGGATAAGCACAGGAAGTGAAAGGAAAACCAGACTTTATTCTTCCTCCTAAACACAGACTGGGATCTTCTTGCCAGGGGGAACATAAAGATTTGGGTTTGTTTTTTGGTTTTGTTTTTTTTTTTTTCTTTTTTTTTTAAAGAAAGGAGGGGAAAAAGGGGAAAAATACCATTCAGGATCTTCCCTTCTCCTGGATCCGTGAGACAAGTCTGTCTAAAAGCTGCAGTATCCCTGTTCTGTGGAAGCAATTACCTGAAGATAAGTACTCGGTACAAGTGTATTGAATCCTTTGCTGTAAAAGTGGTGCTATAAAGGGGGGTTGATGGAAATTCTACAGAGAGATATATTTAGATTTCTTCTCCACATCTCAGTATCTAGTGGTGACCAGCTTCGTGTATAGTTTTTAAGATACAGATTTTAGATGGGAAGCCTGTTTGTTATCCGGTACAGTTTCAGGGTTTTATTCTCTCTAAACGCAACAGTAACAATAAAGCAGTATTAAACTATGGTATATAGATTTATGTACATTAAAATTTTTTTATAAACACCTGAAAATAGTAAGATTATTCTGTGGGCTTTTTTTTTCTGTTCTGTTTTATTTTGTTGGGTTTTTTTTCCTTTATCATTGTTTTAAGATTACCATAGGAGAGTACTAAAATCCTGCTAGACTTACAAAGTTATCTGATGGCATTTGACATGCTTATTTTTTATGGAAATATTCAGGCTTTTAAAAACGGCAGTCATGTTGGCTGCAGTTAATATTACCTTGGTATTTTTTTAACGAGGAATAGTTCAAAATGAAAATGCTTTTAGAAAATTCATTTTCTGTGTCTAAGGATATTGCAGCTTTATTCACATATTTATATTGTCTTGTTTTTTAAATTGGGGGGGAAACGTGAAAAAAATAGGCACATAACTTTTTTTTTTTACTTTTTTTTTGCCTATTAAGGCCAAAAAATATTTCCAGGGAGGCTTTATGTGTATTAAGGGAAGCAGTGTGTTGAATGTAAATATTTATTTATGTGTAATTTAATCGGATTTGTAAATAATGGTGAACTTTTTAATACTTTTTTTTTATAAATGGGTTTCAAATTTTAATTTTGGTAAGTATTTCAAAGGTAATGGGTAAGCTAAACATATCTTTAGGTTTATGCACAGGTATGTTATACAGGGTATTTAAGACTTTTTTTTTTTTTTAATCTCAATTCTTGCCACTGAAGATTAGATTTAATCTGAGGTGTATGTTCACAAAGCAATAATTTTGTGCATCATTCACCTGATAACTGACTAGACATGCAAAACGAGTGTGTGAGTTAGTGTGTATGTGAATAATGGAGGTTCTGAGCTCTCTTTACATATTTGTAAATGTTCCCAATATAATTCTGATGTATATGATAACCATATAATAAAAGTATTCTGGATAGAAGCATGGAATGTTTTGTTAACTGAAAACAGTTCTGTTTTCTTTCTATACTTGGGGAATGTGGGGCGAGTAGCACTAGAGGACATTATGTATTGAGTCATAATTGCAGCACTTTGTTCGGATTAACAGAACAGAAATATGAAGCTGTTTGCCAGTAAAACTAATGGTTTCAATTAAAACAAGTTCTGTATCTCCAAGAATCTTTTTTTCCCCTTCCCAAGATGTCATTTCCCTGCCTGCTGCCTGCTTAAATAGGCGGCTTGAACACCGACTGCAAGGCTTCTTAATAAAAATTAATCCTACCAGCTTTGTCTCCCAGTGAATCTGCCTTTATTGGAGTAATCTGTTTCTAACGACAAATATTTGCAAAAACCTGGGGTGTGAAATTTGATAGGTGTCCCATCTGGTTTCAGCCCAGTTTTACTGATTTGAGGAAGTTTATATTTTGCAGAAAGTCCTCAGAGTAGTTTGTGCTGCAGTGGTGAGGCAGGAGCTGGGGGGGGGTTTGGTGTCTCTGATGCAAAACTGCCAAAGTAACTGCCCTGAAGAGAAACTGGAATTTTCCTTTCAGTGCTTTCTGAAAAAGGAACCCGATCTGGGCTTTGTGTCCTCGGAATTTGGACACCTCATCAATCCTCGAGGCACAGTGGCCTGGGCAAACAGGACTGGGGACACTGGGCTGTGACTGGGAGTTAGAACTGGGTTCACCTCGTGGCAGAATTTCTGACACAGATGTGCAGAAGGGGCAATACGTGAGATTTCTGAATGCTTTGTTCATGAATTATGTTCTCATTTTTCCCTTAAAGGATAAAGACAAACCACTGAAGGTGTGCAGGGAGAAGAGAGGGAAGGGAAGCTCAAAGAAATGAATGACTCTCAGAGAAAGCTGGTTTTTTGAGTTGCAATCCAGTCCCCTTCTCTCCTAAAGAGGTGTGAAATTCCAGCCTTTGCATTTGTTAGACTCATTGGAGCATTTCAGAAATGAGCATTTTGGGCCATCTGTAGGCACAGCAGCAGCCAAGACACACAATTACTAAGAGAACTTCTAAACTACACAAACATATACAGTTCTGATAATGTGTTTTTATGGATTATATATATATACACAGAAAAATGCTGCGTATGGGAAGAGCTTGTTTAGAAAATGCAGTGCTTGATTTCTGTTCTTTTTTCCCGTTTCTGCTGCTGGACTGCTTATACAGCATATATAGGAAGATATTTCAGCTACCACACAATGGAATCTTGCTTTTTATTAATGCACAAAACCAGGCTGTGAAATAATTGCCCCTTGGGATAGGAAATAAGGATGTTTCCATTTATTCCTGCGTGCATTCAAGCAAAGCCAGTCAATTGTCTAATGTACTGACTTGGGTTCTATTCATGTGCTTGGAACATTAGAAATGTTGAGTTTCCATTACCTTAATGCTTTTCCCTACTGTATATTTTAGTTGGGACATTATTTTGAGGCTCAACTACCTTCTAAGCTGTGCCAGTAACATGACACAAGAACAATGGCTCCAGCTCCATTCACTGAAGAGAACAGTTAAACTGATCTGAATTTGTCTCACATGAAATTATTAACCTTAAGGAATATGGTAATAGGGTAGGAACTTCTTGGGGATTCTAAAAAGCAGAGTTATCTGAACACACAGGGAAGGAATTTGTTTGCTTCTTCCTTTGTTTCTTACTGCTTTTACATAGACTAATCCCAAACTGGCTAAAAGAAGTTCTAATGTAAGACTCTTCTGAAGCTCCATTTTTCATTTCCTTTGAAAATGAACTTGTTCAAATGATTCTGTCCAATCTTTTCCATTGCCCTTCACCCAGAAAAAGAAGGGGGTTGGCCATTATATAAATGAAAATTACTTTTCTAGAGTTTAAAAGTAAAAATTCTGAAATTGAACCTTTTAAGTGTTGTCCTTCTGCAAAAATGTTCATTTGAGACCTGCCCACAAAATAGCTGAATTCATGTCACTCGGTATAGAAATGGCTTGTGGAAAATGAAGATATTTCAACCACCTCTTGCTTGGCCATCAACAACTGTTGGGCATCAGGATTTTGGGGTCTTCCAGGCCATGGCAGACAGTGGTGCTGCTTCCTTCCACCTGCAGCAGGTGAGGGCATGGCCTTTGCAACTCATCACCTGAGAAACAGCCTCATTTCCACAAATTATTCACTGCAAACCTGAGGATTATTGAGGACTCCTGCTCATGAAACCACATGACTTCATGGAACTGTTGCTTTCAGTTTAAGGAGGATTTTTATTTTTAGTGTTCAAAGAGGATTTTTATTTTTAGTGTTCACAGCTTCGGAGAGAAATAATGATGGAAAACTAGTAAAATAAAACAAGAAAAACAAGAATTACCTTCTGTGTTTAGTACCTGATTTCAGCTAACTTCATTTTTGACTCCAGTTTTTCTTTGCCCACCACTTATTTCACTGTTTATGATTTGTTTCACCCCAACTCTTGGCTGCAGCCCTGCTGCTGCCTTTTCCCTCAGATGTGTGCAATAGGAATAAACCCAGTAGAGCATCTTGAAATGGCTCTGACTTGCTGTGCCTTTTTGTTGTAGCCCTTCTTCACTATTTTTTCCTGCATGCAATGGTTTATGTACATCCTTACAGTTGCTTTGGCCCAATGGTAGAGAGCCTTGGTCATGACAGTGGGCCTGGGCTGCCTTCTGGGAGATGTTCTGCAATAACAGCTGGATTACTTTATGTTATTTTATTTTACTTTAAAAGAAAACATAGGGTGCTTTTAGGACTTTGTCCCCAGAATGTTACTTCACTAACAGAACATGAGTTAGGGACAAAGATGCTTCCCTCTCACTAAAAGAAATCTCCCAAGTGTAATGTGTTTCTGTTCATTTGATATTTACAAGTTTTTGGGGTGGAACCTGGAGCCAGCTCTTCCAGGTGCTTTGGGATCCCCTTGGGATTATGACCCAAGGTCTGGCGCTGAGACATGGGAAATGCACATGGACAATGCCCAGGGGAATCTGTTGCCAAACCCTGGCCACAGTCAAAGAGCCCGTGAAATGTGTGTTAGCCAAACCAGCTGTGGTCTGTCAGGACATTGCTCTGGTGCCAGGCTGTTCCTGCTGCCTGTGCCCTCACATCCCATCAGCCAGGGAATGGCATGGGCCACCATCTCTGCCCAAATTACCCAGGGCCTGCACTGGAATCATTTTTAACAAATAGTTAGGCTCTGCTCTGTATCATTTGCTGCCTTCTCCCTCTTCCATTTTCACTTTCACAGGGTTATATAAATGAGCTTTCCCCAGATTCAGATGCCCCTTTGCATTCACTGGATGTTCCCTCATGTCCTACAAGGATGTTCCAGCTGGTTTCCATGTACCATTGTTGTGTAAGGGCTGGCCACAAATATTCCATTTTCCTCTCTTTTGCCTAAACAACCCTTTTTAACTGGTTCTTGTGAATGCCTTGCTCACAGGCAACTACTATTCCATGACACAGTCCCTAAATATTCCATGTGATCTACATTTCTACTCATCATTTAAAATTAAAACTGTGCAATAATACAGGCACTTGCTCTGTGCCACAACACTTGCTCATGAATGCAGCAGAAAGTTCAGAGAGGGACAATGAACCAAATGCCAGAACAAATCTTCTAGGTGATCTTTAGAGTTTGTGTTTCCAAGTCACTCAGCATAAACAAGGAGAAAGTAACAGTTTAAACTAAGGGTTGGAAACTGAGTGTTTTTCAGTTAATCACTGCAATAAAAGAATCATTTCTAATTAATTGAAAGAGCTCTTCAGTGGTCTAAAATCCTGCCAGTTCCCTTGCTGAAAACAGGGATGCTAAAGCAGAGAGGAGGGAAAATACTTAATTTTAGCCCTCTGGTAGGATGGTACCTGTCTGGGAGCAGAAAACACCATATCTTCCTCCTGGCCTTCCCCCTTTCCATAACATCAACTCCACAGAGAAAGGAAAAAACACCCAAACTACACGAAGAGTACAAGTTTTGAAGCACGCTGAATGAAATGCATTAATTTGCCTTTGTAAGGTGCTCTTTACGTTGTGTCAGGCTGTTGCTGGAAGGCCACAGATCTGAGAAGGCCATGAAGGGACCAAGACAAAGCCCAGTCCATGCCTTGGTGCAGCCTGACAGCTGGATGATGCTGGAGCAGTTGGGATGCAGGCACAAGTATTTTTGGCTCTGCAAGAGAAACAGTCATTAACCTCCAGCAGAAAGGGAGGGCAGGTATCTGGGACCAGTAATTTTCTCCAACTCTTGCAGCAAAATTTGCCTGAGCTCATTTGTCACGCTTTGAATCCTTAAATCCATAACTCTAATTAATTAAGAATTTCTAATTACCCCAAAAGGGTGCTCTATATTTAAGGCTAAGGTGTGGTGAAACCCAGAGAAAACATGAGAAGCTGAAGGATGTTTAGAGCTGGAGATGCCAGGAAAGTGTGTTTTCACAAGGGCAGAGGAAATCAGATGATCAACATGTCAGTGACACCTGGGGCTGGTCCCAAACTGCCTGAAGCCACTGTCCAGTGCTTGGACATCTATCTTTGTGTTCCTAAGAAAGCAATGACCACCAACCCTCTCCTCGTGATATGAGAGATCCAAAGCCAGGTGACCGTTGGGATTGAAGGAAAGAACTGGGTGATTTCTAAACCAGAAACACCTGGGTGAGGCTCTGGCTCGTTACAGCTTAACAAGAAACACCTGTGGGGACAGCCCTGCCAACACCAGCACAGGTGCAGGTGGGTTCTGGCCCTGCCCTCATGAGGGGAAAAAGCCCTTTCCCTGTTGAGGTCTTTTTATATTAAGGTCAAAATTTATATTAAGGTGAAAATTTATAGGTTTTTGCTGAGCTGTAACCAGTTTCTGTGACTCAGACAAAAGTGCGATGTGGACAGAGGCATCACTCAGAGCTACCATTTCGGTCTTGCTGCAGAAGCTCCTGTTTTCCAGACCTCACACGTTCCTGGAAGCCAGGTTAAAGCGTTTAGGAATTAAGCTGTGAGGTCACCTGAGTAAGTGGGATCAGCTGGATTTGGGGCTGATTGGCTTCAGAGGAGCAGCAGATAAAAACCTGAAACGCCTTTTTGTGGGATTTGCTGGGCTGCTGTTCCTTCACTGGGATCTGCCACCACCCTCACCTCAGCAAAGGTAAGGTCTGATCCCAGAGCGCAGACAGGGTACATCTGCATGTGTATGAGGTCGTTGTGAAAATGTTAAATTAGGAGACAAACTATGCATGTTTCTGTATGAGTGGCAGGGTCTCCCCTTCAGAGCCTCAAGTACCCTTTCCTGGCTCCGATAGTAGGGAATCTTTGCATTGTCCGCCAAACAAACACCTGTACTTAGTGGCTTTGTCTGGAAGATAAAGGTTGATAAGATCCTGGGAAGGTTGTTGAGTGTTCCCAGGGATTCGCTCCAGAAAAACTGTTAGGCTGGAGGAAGGATTCAGTGGTCTTTATTAATGTTTGAAGTAAAAGTTATTTGTGCCTGCTGTTCTTCAGGACCTCTGTGATTGTGCTTTTAAAAAGCAACGTAAGTGTTGCCAAAATCAATGTTTTTTTGTATTTGCTGGTAAGGTAAGGGGTAGTGACTCGCATCACAGAGGTAAAGATGAGAATGGGTGCGAGCTAAAAAGGTGAGAAAAACGTGCTGAATCAATTAAGGGATTTCTTTTGTAATCGTTTTCCTCTGGTAGCTCAAGTTCTGAGGGAAAAGAAAACAGAACAAAACATGATCATCTGTTTGGTTCTCTTGCAACAGCGCTGTGTGTCGGTCAGGACACGGGGGATGTTCCCTTGGTCGCTGTGTTGGAAACCTCGAGGCTTCCACCTTGGAAGGGCTGTGCCCTCTGGACTGTGATGCGCAGGCAGGGCTGGCTCTGGGGATGCTCTGAAGGGCTGTCCCTTTGGTCCTGGGCTGTCCTTAGGGTGGATAGTGCTCACACTGATGATGGGGGGCACTGACTGAACCCCTGCAGCCCCAGAGGGGTCCCAGCCTGCTCGGGCTGGGAGATGGAACGACATCCCAGCTGGTGCAAGGGATGATGTGACCCCAGACCATCATCTTATATAAAACCCATATAATTGTATGATGTCTTGTACAAGATTAAAACTGAAGAAACTTAGCATAAAAGGGGAGAAAATAGGTGATTTTTTTAAAAAAGGGTATCAGAAATGCATGGTTTCCAGAATGATAGTGTCAGTAACTGGTCAGAAATTATTTCAAGGGTGACTGTCTAATTTGGAAATCTGTTATAGAGTACTTGGAGAAAAAAACATTCCGAGGTAGGGTCATAAACAGAATCTTGGAGTAGTGATGAGGAACTCATCCCTTTTTGAAGGAGCTGTTTCTACAAACCTGTTGGATGCCTCACATGGGAGAAAACTCTCCTTCCTCAGCACAGAGTTGCCAAAGCTTGTTGAGTCACCAACCAAGGCGTTCTTGCTTTGTTTAATTACAGCGGGTGACTCCAATGCTAATGCAGAGGTCAATAAATGGCCTGTGATCTCCAAAAATGCACCTTATGTGCAGACTTGGCCAGTGGTGGCTTGCTGGGAGCCACTATATGGATCAGTCCTGCTGATTGTTTGTTGCTCAGCTCCACATGTTTCCTGTGCTGGGCTGCTTGCTTCCCACAGGGGTTACTCCTGCACAAGTTTTTTAGTGGAAAAATATGTGGAGGTGAGGCAAAAAACCTCCAGGAAACTGCAAAGCTTGGACGCTGTCTCTGGTGTGATGCATTAGGAAATGCTGGCTGGTGCTTGTGAAAGTCTGCTCAATATGCCAGGGTGTAGCTATGGCCATGGAACTCATTAGCTGCAGCTGTTTCATCAAACAAAAAAAATAAAATATTGCCACTCTGGGGAGGACAAGATGTCCCTGCTAGCTGTATGTAAATGTGGGCTTGGAAATTCAGTCATGAACTCTCCTGAAAATGTGAAATCTGGGGACATGTGAGACACCTGGGCTGCATAGGGCAGGTACCCAGCTTCCTCCTGGGAATGGTGTCCAGGCTGGACAGCAAAGGTGGCTGGAAGTTATTTCCAGCTGATGCTTAAGGAACTGGTTACAATTTTAATAGCCCGTTTAACTAACCAACCAAACTGCTTCCAGCGCAGCCCTGTACTTGTAGGTGATGAAGAGACTTGAATGAGAGGCAGCATTGGATTTCCTGAGAGGCTGTGTTTTAGCAGGCTTTGGTTTACTAATCCCCAGCTCAGCCACTCCCTGCAGGACTCCCAGGGTTGTGGTCTTGTGCTTTTCCCCAGGACTTGGCAGTGGTGTCCATGGCTATGCCCCTGGACGTGGCTTTATTCAGCTCTTTGTGCAGTGGCAGCTGCTTGCTCTGAATGCAGGAGATGAAATTTGTGCCTGGTCACAGTGGCATCTGAAATATTGATTGTCAGATCAGGCACATGTTTAGGGCCCCTGAGTGTTACTGAAATACTTAGCAGTGAGTTACCTAAATGCTTTACAGGTCAAGAAAACATCTAAAAAGGCAAAGAGCTGCTTGCTGTAGGACTGTGAGGGGCATGAGTGAGCCTGCACTGTGGTCCTGGTGGGAAAAGTGCCATGGACGGGAAATCTACACTGTCAGCATGGCCATAAAAAGAGGTTGTACGAGGAATTGACTTGTTTATTGAAAAATTTAAACTGTTTTGAGTTTTGTTATACCTCTTCTACTCCTCCTCCTCCTCCCTCCCCTTTCACATCCCTCATGAAATAAGGCTCATGTTACTAGTCAGGGAGGGGGAGGATCTCCTGCCTTGTACCAGGTGCAAACCTAAAACCAGGGTAAAACCAAAAGGAACAGGTAGAAAGAGGACTGTGTGGAGGAGTCGCTTCATGCCTGTGCTAATATGGCTCACTTAACTTGCAGAAAACCATTCAGAGATAGAGTGCTGCTTCTTTCCTCCCATTCTTCCCTTGGGTTTATATCCCTGCCCTTTAAAGTGAGTCCCTGCACAGATCCTGGATGGGCTGAGTGGTTGCACTGCATTTATTAGGATGACACAAGAAAAGCTGACTCTTCCTGTGGTTTCCACATGCAGTTCCTAGAACTCTAAATATGGCCTGGATCAGTGTGTGTTTAGGGATGTCACCACACCTTCCAGGAGGAAACGTGGCCCCTTCCACCTCTGCTTCCCTTTCTAGGCCACTCTCAATCACCTTTAAAAGGTCTTTTTCACAGCCAAGCCCTTCTTGGTAGTGCCAAACAACAGGATGAGAATCAATAGACAGAAACTGATGCTCAGGAAGTTCCACCTGAACATGAGAAAGAACTTCTTTCCTGTGAGGGTGAATGAGTACTGCGACAGGTGGCCTGGGGGAGATGTGGAGTCTCTTTCCTTGAGATATTCCAAAGGTGTCTGGACACAATCCTGACTAATGTGCTTGAGGGGACCTTCCTAAAACAGTCTAGCTGACCTCCAGAGTTCCCTTCCAACCTTAACCACTGTGTGACTCTCTGAAAGGTGGAAATGGTTATTATATGATGTGCTGGAGCTGGGATGTTGTGGAATATCCTCTCCTGGGAGTTTAATGAGCTTCATTACAATAACAAGTCAAGCAAACCTGTCTGTGTTGCTGCTGCTGGGTGTGAGAGCTCATTCCTGGAGCTGGTGACTTGATGTCTGGCTGCTGAAAATCTCTTTAGTTGACACTTGTCCTGTACTTATTTCTGAGGTTTGAAACAGTGTGATATGCAGGAAACTTTGGGACTGTGTCCCAAGTACTTTGTAGGCAACAAAAATTATTGTTCCCAGCTTACCCAAATGTGCAGTTTGAAGGAAAGAA